>JAVJIF010013511.1:0-88945 GCA_038442645.1 Agave tequilana
ACGCGGGTGTCGAGCCCACGCGCCTTGATGCTGAGACGCGGGTGTCGAGCCCACGCGCCTTGATGCTGAGACGCGGGTGTCGAGCCCACGCGCCTTGATGTTGAGACGCGGGTGTCGAGCCCACGCGCCTTGATGTTGAGATGCGGGTGTCGAGCCCACGCGTCTAGAACTTGAGGCTCTGCTTTTTAATGGCTTGTCTTTTAATGATTTTTAGACAGCCTACAGAACCCCCTCCAAAGTTTTCGATATTCCGCAGTTAACTGGGACAGATTTCGAAATACTTTGGACTCTAGCTGAATTCACCTCTATGACTGGACTGTTAATGCTCCAGGTTTGATCTTATCGGGAGTTGGTCTTCGTGAGTGTACTGTTAAACTCTTTGAGGCCACCAGAGTTGATCGTGTTGAGTGTCTAGATACACAGTCTAAACCTCCCCGATTGCTTTTAGTCTGTCATGGACGCGCTTTAAGCCAGGAGTGGACGATCGTCTGCTTGTGCCAGTGTACTGTTGAAACTGATTTGCAGAAGTAAGGACTGAACGCCAGTTCTTTTTGAAGAGCAGAGATGGTACTGCTTTACAAACGCGACTTTCATGAGGTGCGCCTTTTGGAAATGGAAAACGCGACTGGTATTCTATTGGGCAGACGCGATGCTAGGCCGGATTGGAAGGACGCGAACTTCAGAGAGACGCGCCTGTTGGGTACGAATCCGTGCCATATCATGAGGACCGTCGGGACATCACCTTTTGGCGCGCGGACTTCGCAGTTCATTAAATGATCTGTTCCACGCGTCAAGCGATGACTCGCTGTAGAGCTAATCGAGCCACGCGCCGTGTATCTTTGCAAATCTTTGTGCCTATAAATGGCAACAGTCGGAGAGATATCCTCTTCTTCTCCGAGCGCATCTGTTAGGATTTTTTAAGAAAAAGGAGTCTTCTCTTTCTCTTTCTATTTCTTCATCGTTCATCATCGGATTTTTGATTAACGATGGCACCCAAAGCTAAACCCACCGCATCATCTTCAAAAGCGGCCGTCGCCGAGGCCCAGAGGGGCGGTTCCTCCGCGCAGGAAGTCCTTCTCCCAGGTATAATGCCGTTTAGGCTTAACCTTCACCATTAATGGAAGTTCATGGAACCCCTTAAAAAAAAATTTCTTTTTTTTTTGGAGGAGAACCGTCAACACAGAATATAAACCGTGTTTGATTCTCAGACGCGGTCTCAGACGCGATCTTTGAGTTGATAACCAAGGCGCGGGTTTGATGACCCGGTGCCAGTGAGCCCTGCAGTTCGGATTCTTCACTTAGAATATTTCTAATTGTGAAGGGTTCGGACGCGGACTTGATCCTTGCGTTCTATGACATCAGGTGCTGATTTTTTATGAATCTGGCACCTGAGCCCAAGTACTTAAGAGATTTTTCATAAGTCTTGGTTTTCAAAACGCGGGCTTGATCCTGCGGGCCTCACATCTGGACGCGGATTTGCAGGTCTGGACGCGGATTTTGATAATTCTTGCGTCCAGTGTCTCTTCTGCGCGGATTCTCAAGTCTAGACGCGAATTTTGATAATTTCTGCGTCCAGTATCTTTTCTGCGTCTGGAATATAGACACTTAACATTTTTTTTGATAAGATGTCTGATCAAGTGTCCTTTTCTTTTGCAGTGCCACACTCTTCTGCTCCACTCTCCAAGAAGCGCCATTTTGGGCACGTAGGTGGTGCTGACCGTGATTTAACCTTTGCGCTGCAAAGGACTGTACCTGTGACTGCTGACAGGTCGCAGGAGCGCAAGAAAAGGCTCTCCAATGTTAACATGACAACTTTTCGGGAGCTTATGACTGACGCATCATTCACAATGGATGCTTGCGTTCCGCTGGAGAAGCATGCCTTCTTCTTTGGAGACCATATCGGCGATGGTGGCTATTCCATGTATGACGGAGATTATAAATGGCTCCACCAGATAGGGGATAGAAGATTTTTTCTTCCGAACATGGAGAGGATGTACCCGCTGTCTTATCTCCAACACATGTCTGTCCCTCGGAAGATGAAATGGGACCTTTCCCGATATGTCCCTGAGATTACTCTCGGTGACTTAGGCTCCAAAAGGGTATACCGTCATGATAGTCATGATAGGGCGGTTCTCGGCCTGTTCCCCGGGTCGCTCAGGACTGAGCCCCCGGTTGGAGAAACACCAAAACTTGGCACCACTTTCCTCAGCGCATTCATGAAAGTGGAGGGTGATTTTCCGGTTGAGTTCCGTTCGCCCGGGTGGGTTCATTCCACCGAGAAGTATTGGTGGGGCAGGATGGTAAGCTTCGTCCTTGCCGACCTTAGGGACTTGTTGGAGCAAACGGATTTGTACCAAGCAGTCAGGGCCGTCCAGTTTGGTATCCCGCCGAGTTCTCAGAACTTCTTCGGGATCCTGGAACGTTACAATCCTTTGACGGGGACATTCTTCACTCCGGTTGGAGAGATGGGCCTTGCCCTGCACGAGTTGCATGAGGTCTCAGGGCTGGCAACAGGGGACTCTCCCTATGAGGAATATGTCCCAACCACTGAGGAGCTCAACCTTATGAAGAAAGGGTCTCCTCAAGTGTACGAGACTTATTGGGAGGTGTTATGTCACTTCCACATTTGCGGTCAGGTAACCTCTTGGAGGTCGGGAGGAGTCAAGCAGCTGTCTTGGGCCAGCTACTTGTTTAACGACATCAATAAGAAAGACCATCCGGTAACCCGACTGGCTCCCAGCTCCGACAAGGAGATTGACGACAGGATTAAGGCTTCTGAAGGCTTCTACACCACGGTTTCGAACGAGAATGTTTTCGAACCTGACACGGTTTTCGAAAGCTTTCATCATCAAGCCCGGGTTCCTATCTCCGATCGAGCACTGTTGGCGGGCTTCTTGATGTTGTGGTTGAAGCGCTGTGTGGTGCCCACGCTTCCACATGAAGTCATTGTTGCCGATGTAGTGTACCCGGCGGTGCTCCTGGCCTATGGCTGTCCTATAGCCCTTCTCCCGGCCATGACGGCTAGCATTCAAAGCGGGTTGCGGGCGTTAACCCAGGCTTTCTGCGAGGCAGGGAAGGCTGTCGACTCCCATGGCAAGCCGATTGTTAACTCAGAGGGGAAGCCGACGGTGAAGCGCCCCAACCCTCGGGTCGAGCTGCCCTACACGTACTTAATGGCTTGGTACGTGATGCACTGCCCCTCTCTGATGACGCCGGTGCCTTGGAGTGAGGGTTTTGTCCCTTTTGTACAGCGGTTGGAGGGTTGTGACTGGCGTAATACTTACATGTATTACGTTCGAAAGTGCATTCTGTCTGCTTCGAACTACCAGCTTAACCGCTGCTTCCCCGAGATTCCTGGTGCATCTTTCGGGGAACTATTTACTGACTCTGCAGGCCAAGATGATTTCACTAGGCTGTCAACGGGGATTTTCTGGTGGTTGGTTAACATCCGGCCTGGGTACGTGCTTTTCCGGCAAGGTACTTCATGCACGATCGAGCCATATATGCCGAATCGCTTCGCCCGACAGTTCGGCTATGATCAACTCTACGTCGGCAACCCCAATGCTCGACTCGCCTTCAGTGGGAACTTGTTCGAAGGTGCTCGGGCTTGGTACTATAGTGTGGCCGGAGGGACGGAAGCAACTTTCCGTCTACCTCTCAAGGAGCCAAAGGGTCGCACAAGCTTCAGCTTCTGTACCTGGTACTTCCAGGTCAACCAGACACCATACTTTATTCCGGAGTATTCATGCATTGAGAGTATCAATGCAAATTTTGAAGCAAGGTCGGGGTCCGGTAAACGCTCGCGAGGCGTCGAGCAGTATCTGAAGGCTCTGAGGGAAGTCGGGAGAGGGTCGAGGGAGGAGCCACGAGCAACAAAGGCTCGACAAGCAGTGAGTAAGCGTGCTCGAGGCTCTACTTCCACTGCCGACCCTGCCCCAAAGAAGGTCCGGAGAGACTTGACGGCCGAAGTTTCTCTATCCGAAGACATCCCTGCTGGTGTTGAGGAACTGAGGGAAGAAGAGGCAGATGAAGAGGCTGTCCCCTTAGTCCGTGCCCATAGGTTGCGCAGCAGGGGCTACAGGAGTTCAGAGGAAGGAGAGCCTACTGACGAGCCGACCGCCGCTGACGAGGCCGAGCAGTTCGAAGTCGACATCATGAGCGGAGGTGATGTTGAGATTCCGGGGGTCTCAGCTCAGCCCGGGTCTTCCCCTGCTCATGAAAGGAGAGATGAGGCACAGCAACCTGGGTCTCCAAGTGTGTTCATCTCCAGTCCTCGGACAGTTGACCCCAGCCCTACCACTGGGGTAATTGGTGGCAAGGCTCCTGCTACCGAGGCCTCTCGCGTTGAACTGTCGTCTTCCTTATCCGCAGAGGGAAGCGATTTTGAGGATGAGGTCGACTATGGTGACGAACCCGCTCCTCCTGATCCGAGTAAATTCTCACACATCTCAGAGGAGGAAATACATGGGTGCGAGCCGTTGACGGCATCACTACTGGCGGCAGTTATTCCCTCTGAAGGTACTTTTTTCACCTTCTGACTTAATTTCTCTTTTCATTTTGAAGAGGAGGTTTTAACATTCTCCTTTTATGCTGCAGGGTTGGCCGAGGATATTGAGGCTGCAACCTCCTCGCATATCGAGGAGATGGTGCAAGAGTTGACCCAACCGGAAGGAGTTAAGACTCCAGCCGCCGAGATGCCTCCAGAGAAGGCAACTACTAAAATCGGGGAGACTTCTACTCTGCAGGATCCGCCGAAGAATTCGACATCTCTGGACCTCCAACTTGGTAAGGAAGTTTTGATGTCTTGGATGTTTCTCTTTTCACCATTGTAGCTAATGTTGAGATAATTTGCAGAGAGAACTGGGGGGGCTCAGGTGGAGAGTCTGACGGTCAGTGCCCCTCCGGAAGGCCACACAGCTCAAGCCTCGGCCGAGGTTTCTGAGGAGGTCGAGCTCACTACTCTGTCATCAGCTGTGGAGGTGCCTGCAGAGGTAGCACCCCCAGAAGCGCTAGTGGCTACTCTTGCTCCTGCCGTACCGGTGGTCAGCCCGACTCCTGCGCGAGAAGAGCCGGCTTACATCCCTCACCCCGTGATAGAAAGGGGGTCAGGGAGCACCTCGGGCGATGATACTATGGAGTTCCTGACACGCAAGATGGTGCAGCAGTTCTTTGACTCGATGCGATCATGCATCGATTTCATCCTGTCTGGGGGTAGCTCCTTTGAATTCGCCCGGATGTTTCTCGGAAACTTGGCCGAGAACATCAAGTTGGCCGGAGGCCCTTCGATAGCCCAGGCGTGTCTGCTGGTGGTGGAGCAGCTGGGACAAGACCTGAGAGAGCTTCGATCCCTGGAGGATGCCAGCTCATTCCACGAAGCCCAGGAAACTCTGAATAGGCTCCTTGCTGCTCAAGAGCAGGAGCGAAGGGAGGTGGAGGAGAAGATAATCGATAACACCCGTCTTCTTGAAGGTTTCCAGGCTGATCATCAACGGCTAGCGGTCGAGTCCAAGAAATCTGTCATGATCATACAGGCTGCAAAGCAGGCTATCCTTGACTCTCGGGCTGCAATAGCCAGGGCTGAGGCCATGATTGCTTTTAACGAACAGAGGCTTGCTACCTCTGAAAAGAGGCTAGCAGAGTTAGAGGCTGCCAAGGCGCAAGTTGAAGCAAACCTCTCTGTTCGTTCATCCGAGTTGGAATCCCTCCGAGTACAAGCGCAGGGATTTTTATCTGAGGCGGATCTGCGGGCCCAAGCTCTCATGGAGGCTGAGAAGGCGCGTCAACATAAGATACATCGCCTTAGAGAGCAAATCCGTTCCTTGGCGAACTAGGACTTGTAGCCTTCTTCTTTTTTTTTGTAAAGAAAAAGGACACTCTATTCACCAAGAGTGTTTGTACTTGCATTTACCATTTCTTTTTTTTTTGAACAGTAAAAGTCTTTGAAGTTTTTGTTCCATCTTTATTGCCTTGCTGTAGATGAATTCAACTTCTTTTAATGAAACGCGGCGTTGACTCAAGTCTTCTTGATGAGACGCGGCATTGATTCATAGAGAGAGACGCGGTCATCAGTTCATAGGAACTCAGGCAGAACTAAGTCCTTTTGCTGAGACGCGGCGTCAATTCACAGAGAGAAACGCGAATCCGTCCTGCTAATGAAGACGCGGTTCAAGTGGACGTGAAGGACGCAGTTTTTTGAGTGTGACTCACTGGTCGCAGTCCTTAAGGATGCAGCGCTGGGTCTTTTGACTAGGTGCAAAAACCCATCACTACTCATGCAGACGCAGCTCCTCTGATGAAGACGCGAGGGACGCAGCCTTGCGTATCTTCCGACTAATCCCACAATGGCCTAAGTCTTTCGCTGAATTAAGTGCTTTCCCTTAAAATGGGCCCCGTTTGCTGAAGGGACGCAACTTTGGGTCACGCGGACATTCCTCTGGAATGTAGTGGACGTCATTCAGTTTGAAAAAGGGGACGCGGATTCCTGGACGCGGCTTTCTCATCTGCGTCTTGATGTAACTTCCCAGGCGTTAAATGCGGCCTGACTTAAAGATTTCATGAGATCTTTCAAGTCTTCACTGACGATTGGGAAACCGGGTCGTCCGTTGTTTCCCGAAGCAGTTGTCCACGCGTTGGTTCCTCATTGGACTCAGGCGTTAATGCCTTTTAATGCAAAACCGGCGCTGGCGGTTTGAGACCAGCGTCTGCGACGCTTCCCGAAGCAACGTTCCACGCGTCAGACTCCTATTGGACTTTGACGGTCGTGCGGTCATTAAGGCCTACGGAAACCATTAATGGCAGTTATCAGGGGCTGCCTATAAATAGGGCTCACCCTCTCCCCCTTTAACAACCCAAACTTAGACGGTTTTCTTTTGATTTGCTCTGAGAAATTCCGCCTTCTTCAGAGTTTCTAACAGGGGTCTGTCTCCATGGATGGAGGTGACTCTGTGGATGAAGATGACCCAGAGCTTTCATGCTTCTGTTTGGTCTCTTCAGGAGAAAGCATCTCTTTGATCATCTTTCATGTCCACGTTTAATGCAGAGAGTTCAACTCTTGATAGAGGCCTCTGCGGGTATGCCGTCCCGACTTGCCATGATATTTTTAGTCCACCCAGGCTTGCACCTTGGCATCTCTTAAAGAGATATCACCATCTGGATGAAGTCTTAGTTGGTGCATTCCTTTTTTTTTGGAATTTGCGCCATCGACTTGAACTTCTCTGGACGCGAGTACAGAAGTCTTTGGCACTTGGCGCTGGCTTTGCTCATGAAGCTCGCGTTTTAAGGCCACTGACTTGGATGAATTTCAACTCGGGTTGAAGGTTTCAGACCCGAATCTTGCAACTCCTGTTCATTCAACAGGGAGATGGCAATTTTTCGGCGTCTGAGTCTTTTCGCGCCTGGTGTGTTAGACGCAGATGCAGAAAATTGGACTGCGTTTGAACCCTGCGTGTATCACAGTTTTAACTCGCGTCTGTTTCTGCCACCGCGGAAGTTTTGGCTCACTGCGTGGGTCATTCCCGCGTCTGTAGTCTTCGGCAATAACTGCGTCTGTCACTTAGTTTTCTCTGTTGAAGTGTACTAAGTTCCAGATGTTCTGATTCCTTTGTTTATTCCTTGCAGGTAGGCTTGATCGTCCTTTTTCTCGTTCGCTGGGCCCGTGGGAGAATATATCGGCCAGCGAACTTGTTCGATGTTCGTCCACAAGGGAAGAAATCATAGTCTCCATCGTCCACAAGGGAAGAAATCACGATCCCTGACGGGGACTTAACCCTCGTCAAGATCTCTTTGAACGTGACGCACCCGTCATGCTTGCGGGCTGGTCACGGTCACAGTGGGTATGGCGGCGAGGGGGTTACGGTGGATATAGTGGCAGATAGCATCCCCTTCCTCTCTCACCCCAGAAGTGACATCGAGGACACTCCATGTTTGTTGGATGGCCTTCTGGCGAAAGAGATGCTCATGAATGAAGGGTTGCAGGGCTTTCTGCTGCCACCGGACCTCAAGAACACCATTGCTCTTAGCTTAGTCAGCTAGGGCTCTTTCGATGTTTACATCATGCATCGTGGTGCAGCCAGCTTCTATTGTCGCCACAGTTTGGCGCTTTTCCAAACATCGTGCACTTGGAATCAGATGCGGCTTCAAGGAGTGAGTACGGCCTCTGAGAGAGAGAGGGACTTCTTTGTACTCCTTAATTGTAACACTCAATCTTATTGTATAAGAGAGCGTTTTGTATCACTTTCATATGCCTGGATATAAATAAAAGTGACATTTTTCTTTCTGCCTCATTCTATTGTCTTGAACCTTTTGTCTTCAGTCAGACGCATAGAAGCAGAAGATCTTTGACTTCGTCAAAATTATGATGATAATCTTAATAAGTCAAATTTTGTAGGGAAAGATCCTATTTCAGGAACTTTCACAATACTGTCAGAGGTGTAATATTAACTTGACAGAGATGAAATAATGTTTGGTGGACCTGTCAATCTATAAAGGAGAATGACAAGTGAAACTCGTACCCCCAGGGAAAATGGGCCTTTATCAAGGTTTAGGATTCACTTGATTAAGCTCAGCTGGGGATTTGAAGGAAAACACTGTTAATGGTGTAGTATTAACCTAACAATGTGTTTAGGTAGACTTGTTATTCTGTTGAAGAGAATAACAAGTGAGACTAGACTCGCAGGGAATCTAGGAAAATCTTTACCGTTAGAGGTGTGATATTAACTTAACGGGTTGAAAGTTGTCTTGCCAGAAGTGTGATGTTAACTCGACAAGAATGTGAATCAGAGGTGTGATATTAACTTGACTCAGAAGCATTTCAGCTTTCGTTTGGGAAAACTGAGAGTGTCACTGACATAGGTGTGATGTTTAACTTGACAGTGAGGGTAATGCTAGAGGTGTAATGTGGAACTTAGCATTGGTCATCTCGGCTTGGATAAGGAAGTCGAGGAAAAGTCATGGCCATAGGTGTATTGTTGAACTTAGCAATGACTTAGATGCTAGAGGTGTAATGTTAACTTAGCATCATTCGTTTCAGCTTCAACACGGAAGTCTGAAGGAAAGTGACTGTCAGAGGTGTAATATTAACTTGGCAGAAGCTTGGTTTACTGTTTAGAAGTATAATGTTAACTTAAACAGTAATTTTGTCAGAGGTGTGATATTAACTTGACAGAAACTTGATTTGCGATATGAGCAATTTGAGGACCTGTCGTTCTATTGATAAGAATGGACAGGTGGAGTTTGAAGTGCCAGAGGTATAGTGTTAACTTGGCAACAACTGTATCTTGTAGGCCTACCATTCTGTGGATGAGAATTGGTAAGGGATTTTGGAGGGGAGAGTGGAGTTGAGTCCACTTAGGATTTTTAGCAAACCCTCAGCTATCAACGGGTTTGATATGCCTTTACCAACTACCGTTTGAGTTGGGCTAGCCATGCTATTCCCCTCAGCATGATGAGTTGTCGAAGACTTATGTTGGGCTTAGAAGCCAACATTTTCCTCTATCCCTAGCCGTCGGAGGCGTTGGATATTAATGAAGAAACTCTTCTTGTTTTGATCAGAGGTGTAATTTTGAACTTGATCAGCGGAAGAATACCATTTAAGGATAGTATTTCTTCAAGAACCTGCCATTGATAGGCATCATGAGTGTATCGCCATTCGAGGTTATGAGGCGATATGATCCATTCGAGTAGACTGACTCTACCACAAACGGTCCTTCCCATTTGGGTTGGAATTTTCCTTTTGTCTTGTGCGTCATCACCATGGGTCTTCTGACGGCTAAGACAAGATCGCCTTTCTTGAAAGTTCGCACTTTAACTTTTTTGTTGAAGGCTTTGGTAATTCGAGCTTGGTAAAGCTCGATTTGTTGTTGGGCCTGCAAACGCTTATCGTCTAAGGCCTCCAATTCTTGGAGTCGCTGTCGATGCTTCTCCTCTGTTGTCATCTCCGCTGTCAAGGCGACGCGTAGAGATGGAATTTGGATTTCCAGTGGAAGCACGGCTTCACACCCATATACCAAAGAAAATGGCGTGGCTTTAGTTGGGGTTCGCACAGTTGTGCGATAGGCCCATAAGCATTCACCTAGCTTATCGTCCCAGTCTCGTTGACTTTTCGAGACGAACTTCTTGAGAAGCTTGCCAATAGTCTTGTTGAAAGCTTCTGCGAGGCCGTTAGCGGCAGGATAGTATGCCGTCGAGGACACACTCTGGATTCTGAACTTAGCACAGAATCTCTGGAACGCCTGGCTGATGAACTGGGGTCCATTGTCATGGACAATTCGCCGAGGTACACCGAAACGGTAAATAACGTGATGTTTCACGAACTTGATCACGTTAGACGATTTTACCTCCTTCAGAGGAATAGCTTCGGCCCATTTAGAGAAATAATCGGTTATTGCCAAAATAAACCGATGTCCTTTTGATGATGGTGGGCTGATAGGACCAACCACATCCATCCCCCACATTTCAAATGGCCAGGTAGAGGTCGTGGAGTGGAGGTACCCTGGTGCTTGATGGATGAAATCGCCGTGCACTTGGCAGGCGTGACATCTTTTGGCATAAGTGATGGCATCGGCAATCATCTTGGGCCAGTAGTAACCCAATCTTTGGAGTCGATGTGCCAGTTTTGGGCCAGGTTGATGGGCTCCACACATACCATCGTGGGCTTCTTTCAATACCTCTTGGGCCTCCTTTGGTGAGAGGCACCGGAGCAAGACCCCGTCATGCGATCGACGATACAATGTTCGTGCAATCGCATTGTAGTAAAATTTAGGGGCTTTCCTTCGAATGGCAGCCGCTTCCTTGGCGTCCTCAGGCAGGATGCCATACAAGACATAGTCGATATAGGGGAATCGCCAGTCTTTAAGCTCTGGCCCGGTTGACAATTCCAGCGCTTCTTTGCCTTGATACTCTCCCTTTGACTCCTGATAGTCTTCGAGGGCAGTTCTCGGGCAATACAGGTCGTGGCTGTAGACGAATACCTTCTCCATTGCTCCAGCTGGAAGAGCTAAGGAGGCCGCGAGGGACGCCAGTGCATCTGCATGCGCATTTTGCCTGCGCGGTACATGATCGATGTAGAAGTTTGTGAACCTCTCGGCCATGTGGATAGTTGCGTTGTAGTAGGGTACTAGGTCCTCATGTCTGACTTCGTACTCCCCGCGAACTTGGCTAACAATGAGTTTGGAGTCACCGTATGCCTCGAGATTTTTAACGCCAATCTCATCGGCGAGCTGCATCCCAATCAAAAGAGCGTTGTATTCTGCTACATTGTTGGAGCAAGGCTCAGTTAGCGAGACAGCTCGAGGAATCACATAGTTCTGTGGCGAGACGAGTACTACTCCTACTCCCGCTACAATGTGTCCTTTTGGGCTTGTTCTGGATGCACCGTCAAAGAAGAGTTGCCACACTTGACTTTCGAACGATGTCTGAGTTAGGCAGGCTTCAGCGACCTCATCTGGGAGATCGTCGTAAAGTTTGGTTGCCCTCGGATCTGGATGCTCAGCCAGAAAATCCGCCACCGCTTGTCCTTTAATGGCCTTCTGTGGTAAAAAGTGCATTTCATATTGAGATAACAATATGGCCCATTTTGCCAGTCGGCCATTTAGCGATGAAGGTTTTGTCATGAGTAACCTCAAGGGGTTGACTTTTGATATGACATTTATGGTTTGGCCCGCCAGGTAGTGTCGCATTTTCTGAATGGCGAACACCAGTGCCAAACATTCCTTCTCGATCGGGTTGTACCGATGTTCGGCTCCGATCATTGTTCTACTCAGATAGTAGATCGCTTGCTCTCGTCCTTGATCATCATGCTGAGCTAGTAGAGCTCCCAAAGAATGATCCATTGCCCGGACGTATACCAGGAAAGGTTTTTCGGATATCGGAGCTGCAAGGACTGGTGGTTGGGTGAGGTATTGCTTGATTTCCTCAAATGCTTGTTGACAAGCGTCGTCCCAAATGAACGAGACACCCTTCTTCATTAGCTTAGTGAAGGGTTGGCATCTTCCGGAGAGGTTTGAGATGAACCTACGGATGTACGCCAATCGTCCTTGCAATCCCCTGAGTTCCTTGAGATTTCTCGGAGGTTGCATCTCCCGGATAGCGCGAACCTTTTCCGGGTCCAGATGAATTCCCGTGGAGGTTACAACAAATCCTAGGAATTTGCCACTGGCCACCCCCAGGAAGGACTTGGTGGGATTCATCTTCAACTGATGAGCTCGCATGATGTCAAAAACCACCTTCAGGTCAGCTATGTGATCATCTTTAGTGCGGCTTTTTACCGCGATGTCGTCAACATAACATTCCACCGTTTTGCGTATTTGCTGATGGAAAATGGCATTCATGGCCCTTTGATATGTTGCCCCTGCGTTCTTCAGTCCGAAGGGCATGACGGTGTAGCAATATACCCCTAGAGGTGTCCTGAAGGAGGTATGCTTTTCGTCATCAGGATACATTTTAATTTGATTGTATCCTGAGAATCCATCCATGAAGGACATTCGTTCGAATCCACAAGTATTGTCAATCATGACATCTGTGATTGGCAGTGGGAATTCGTCTTTGGGGCAAGCCTCGTTTAGATCACGGAAGTCGATGCAGATCCGGATCTTCCCGTTCTTCTTGGCAACTGGGACAATGTTGGCTACCCAGTCGGGATGTTGTTCTTCCCTGATGAAGCCAGAATCAATAAGTTTTCTGACTTCTGATTGAATTGCCTCCATTATCTCTGGACGGAACCGTCGCTGCTGTTGTTTGACAGGTTTTGCGTCCGGATTGATGTTGAGGCGGTGCATAGCCACTTGAGGATCAAGTCCAGGCATGTCCTCGTAATTCCAGGCGAAGACGTCTATATACTCTTGTACAAGAGATATTAGATCCTTCTTCTCCGAAGGTGACAGGCCGTCACTTATGAAGATGGGCTTAGGATTGGCCTCATCTCCTAGATTGACTTGAACAACCTTGTCTTCTGTGGGTGGCTCGCGCTGTTCAAAGCGGGTATCCCAAAGAGTATTTAAATGTTTGATCCAAGGATCTGTATCAGATTGGATCATTTCTTCATCTCCGTCTTCCAGGTGGCTTGTTGAAACCATGTTCACTGAAAGTTCTCTGAAGATGTTGCCGACACTGACATCCGACTCCCACGATGACGTGCCTGAAGAGTAATTATGACCTGATGGCCCTCCAGAATCAGAGGCTGATGGGATCGGAGTCGATACATAGCCCAACCCCCGGCGCGTCCGATGATAATAATCGGGGGCTTTCCCTTTCGGCACAAAGGATCGAAGTAGCGTTCTCCTTCCTTTGCCGAAGTTCAACCCGGGTCTGTTGGTTAGATCGTACCCCATGCACTTCATCATTTTGAGCGCTTTTGGTTCATAATGACCGAACTGAGGGGATTCCTCCTCGCCTTCCGATTCTTCGTGGGGCGTTGGTTCAGACGAGATTCGCCCAAAAAGAATTGGTTTTTGGCCTTTCCGTCTGGCTGGAACCATAAATATAGATTCTTGCGCATTACCATTATCTTGGTATGTCCCGAAGGATGATTTTACTGGTACATGCAACGATGTCAAAGCATCCATTGCCGACCAGAGGTCATCATCTACATCAGTGCTAGTATCTGACGGTATTGAATCAGAAGCAAACACAGAAAAATACGCTAAATCTAACTCTTCATTAATGTACCAACCGCCTACATCGTCGGTGGTATTATCAACATCGAGCTTATCAATGCTCTTTACAGGTGGATCTAGCTCCCACACACACTCATCTTCCTCCAGCTCAGTATCGGCTTCATTGCCAGAGTCTGGTTCTTCCGGTTGCGGGACTTCATCCGTCTCCCCGGGATCTTGGTACAGTAAGGAGTCTGTGAAATAATTCTCGACCCCTTTGAATGGATGCCTTTCGGCAATCAACGTCTGCACCTTTCCATTCTCGTCAATGTATTTCATGACTTGATGGAGAGTAGAGGGAACGATGGAGTTGCGGTGAATCCACGGCCGTCCCAGCAATAGGTTGTAGGAAGTGTCGGCATCAATGATGTAGCATGTCACTTCCGACTTTAAACTTCCAATCTGGCATTTGAGCTTAATCTTCCCCATCGGACGGGTCCTGTTGGCATTGAACCCTTAGATAGTTGTCTGGGTAGGGCTCAAACGATGAGTAGGAATGCCCAGATGTTGCATGACCCGGCGAGGCATGATGCTCAACGCGGACCCTGGATCTACCTGAATGCGGTTCACTTCAGATGATCCAATATACCCTGTGAAGTACAGGGGTCGATCATGCTTCCCTTTAACCTGCATATCCTCTGCCGTGAAGGTGATGCAGGGGGCATTCTGGGAGGTGTGGAGACAATTCTCTACATCTTCCTCCTTTGGCACCTGGGTCATGAAGACCTCAGCGTTTGCCAGAGCCTCTTGTAGAGCTTCTCTGGTTGACTTTGACAGCCTAAGAAGCTCATACAAGGTAATCCGTGCCGGGATGTTGGCCAATTGAGCCAGGACATCAAAGCGGTAAGGCGCCGTAGATCCTTCCGCGATGCCCTTTTGAAGGGCTCGAGAAAATCGAGTCTCCTTCTGTTTCTCCACTGGTTGTTTTGTGGAGGGCTTGGTTGGCTCTGCAGCTGGTTGTGGAGGGGTTGCCGCCGTTTCGCCATACTGCTTCAAGTAGGGCTGTCCTGAGCGGGTTTCTGCCACTAGCCGACCGGGTTCTGCGGCCAGAACTATTGTCTCCTCTTCTGAGTCGGTTAGCGAAGGAATATCGGTATCCGTTTCTCGAGAAGAGGCACACACCACATTGCAGGATGACGCCTTTGCCTTGCCCTTGGACTTCTTATTAGTTACAGTAGTCCATTGCTGGGCGTCAACAAGGTCAGGGTGGACCCACATGATTTCCCCTCGAGGCGTGGGAACGGGTACTAGGCCCTTCTCTTGTTGCTGGTGAGGATCCGTGTTGACCACTCTTAGCTCTCCTTTCGGAACAGGGACCACCCCCGAAGGCGTTGGGGGTTGTCTTCCGAACTGGAGAACTGACGTCATGTTAGCCGTCACCTTCTTCTGCTCTGGTCGGAGTTTTAATACCTCCGCGTCAATCAGGGCCTGAAGGATATCCTTGAAGACGTAGCAGCTTTTGGTGGGGTGTCCCAACATTCTGTGGTATAAGCAGTAATTGGGATTGTCGGTTTTACCGACTTCTCCAGGGCGCCTGGCTTCAGGGAGCTTCAGTCTATTGCTCTTGTTGAGTAGCTTAAAGAGCGAATCGACATGTTCCTCCTTGAAAGAATACTGCTTGTTGGCGCGTGGCTGGCTCGAAGAGCCACTCGCCTTGACCGGTTGAGGTTTGGCGGGAGATTTGGTCTCCGTTGCCAAATTATCCTTCCGCTTTGTCTGGAGGGATGTGTCTGGCGCACGCCTGGTTGACCTCTCTGGCCGTGGCTTCCCTTCTTCTGCCCTGACGCGGGCGACAATCTCCTCAGCCTGTTCACCTTGTTGGACCAGCTGCTTCCAGGTGCGGCTTTCAGCAACTCCTATTTGAGCAAGGAGTGAGGTTTGGAGATTGTGGCGGCATGTTTCCACCAGGGTGACCTGGGTCATGCCGCTCGGACATCGGAGTGCCACATTCCGAAATCTTTCCACGAAAGATTTGACGGACTCTCCCTTTCGCTGTTTGGTAGCCAAAAGGGTGGGCATCGTGACTTCCGAGTCGTCTTCGAAGAAGCGCGTTAAGAAAAGCTTCTCCAAATCGCCCCAGTTCTTGATGGAGCCCTCCGGGAGTTTCATAAACCATTCAAAGGAGAGCCCTTTCAGGGTGCCAATGAACAGTCGTGCCAAGATGGCATCGTTGTCTACTACATTCCCTGTTTGGGATTTAAAGTAGTAGATGTGTTGGTTGGGTGACCCTTTCCCATCGAATGCTTGAAGGGTTGGAGCCTTGAACTTGGACGGGTATGGAACCAAGTCCCATTCAGCAGGATAGGGCCGGACCACTCCAGCTTCTTGGAGGCCTTTACGGTTGGTAAGGGCCTCGAGGCGTTGCTCCAATTGACTCATTCTTTTAGCATGAGCCTTTCCCTGGTCTTGGTCGCCCTTTACTTGCGACGAGGATTTGGACGAACTAGAAGTAGATCGCGGCCTCTCCTCAGAAGGTTCGGAAGATGAGCTTTCTCCCTTTTTCCCTTTGCCCTTCGTCTTTTTAGGAGGAGATTTCCTCCTGTCTTCGAGCAACTGTGCAAGCATCTGCTTGAGGGAGTCGATAGATTCCTGCTGAGAAAGAATCATATCCATTTGTGCCTTCTGGATTTGCTCTAAACGTCTAGCCGTTTCCTCAGGAGTGCCTATCATGTAGGCGGAGGCCTCCTTCTCAACGGAAGAGTTTGAAGCCCGTGATTCCGCTACGGCGGAGTGAGAATCATTCACTTTAATGCCATGGGCTAAGGCATTATAATCAATCGGGGGAATGGCCCCAGTCCGGGTGCGAGTGTGTTGATACACCCTTCCGGTTCAGAGTCAGACTCATCCGAGCTGACTGCAGGTTGTTTTCCCTTGCTCCTGCTCGTCATATTCGCAGTGAGCTCCGGGTACTCAATGTCAGAGAAGGTTCTCCTTCTGTGGGAGCGCCTTCTTTTGGCTGACGGGGGAATCAGGGTCAGCTGTCTAACTAAAGACTGCTGGTGCACACCTGAACCACAACGGCATTCGGAGAGCATAGAGATGAGCCGTTGGCAGCAACATGATGAAGTGACCTGATTGGCACTTCTTTTCTTCGTCAAGTAATCCCTCAGATCCACGGGAGGGGGATCGAAGAGATTAACCTCGCAACGTCGAAGACGGGAGGCATCCATGTGCTGTACAGCCTGGACGCGGGTTTCAGGGACGCGATTTTCGCGCCACGGCTGTAAGACGCGCGTCTGGCGTCTCTGTTGGGACGAGACGCGATTGCCGCGCTGCCGCTCGGTGCGTCGGGGCAGAGACGTTTGAGAGAGGATGGGCTGCTGGGCCCCACGCCTATGGGCGCGTGCCTCTCGCGCTTGATGAGGCGCAGAGGCTTCACCTTGGCGTTTGGTGAGTTGGTCTTCAGAGGACCTAGCTTGAGGAGTCTCGCATTTGGGCCGCCAAACGCGGACTTCACGTGCTGGACGTGGCGCGGGCAAGGCGCCAGATTGTACGTCGCGTCCAGCCTCAGTCGGACAACCAGAGGTTCCAACTTGTAGCTGACGCGCACGTCTTCTCTGTCGACGTTCAGCGTTTCGGTTGCGTCGTGGAGGTGGAGAGTGACCAACGACGACCTGATGCTGGACACCAGGGATTTTGACCACGCGGGTCTCCTGAGAGACGCTGACGCGTGTGTTCCGTGCTGCGCGGTTGATCACAGCGGCAGTTGTGCCTGAGATCACGCGGGCCTTCTGAGAGGCGTTGGCGCGTGTATCTTGCTTGGCACAGTTGGCAGCAGCAGTGCCCGAGAGAACCACGGATCGGGCTTCGGGGCCATTCCCCGTCGAGACCCTGCGGCAGACGCGGGTCTTTGGGCTCTTGGAGCCGGCGGAGAGAAATTCTTCGTATTTCGCCTGGTCAAACTCGACAACAAGCGATTCGACCATCTTTCCCTTACGAAGGACGTCATCTTGCGCCACGATTTGCTCATCAGTGACAAATGTAGCCCTCAGCGGAGTCGCCATCTCTTGTTTACGCCGGAAAAAGAAATAAAGGTGTTCGCTGTAAAATTTCCTAGAATCAGATGAAAAATTAAAACAAAACTATTTTCCTTCCAGTTACAAGGGAGGGAGGATGTTGAGTCTTGAATCCTCCCTTTGTTTAGTGCTGGGTTCTTCGTGTGGCGGTGGAGAGTGAATCTTGTTCTCCGTTGACCGGATGACCGTTGGGATCGTCAGGGATCTTCTCTTTGGCTGGTAGAAGAAGTAACACAGCTCTGTCTACCAAAACTCTCAAAGAGAAGGTAGGCAAAGGAGCAACTCGTACGCAGCGAGCTTGTTGAAGAGTTGAGCTCTCTTGCTTCTCTCTCTCTCTGTCTGCCTGTTGTCTATCTCTGATCTCTCCTTTTTCTCCGAAAATCCCTGAAATCCGACCCTTCTTCATAGCGATGGGGCTATTTATAGAGGCTCCAGGGGTGAACGTGCCCCCTAAAAGTGCTCCACAATGAGGGGCTGATCTCCCCGCTATGTGGGCGGCGACTGGCCCCATAACCAGGGCGATTATAACCGAGGCGCGGGTTTCAACCCACGCGCCTTGATACTGTGACGCGGGCTTTGGGCCCTCGCGCCTTGATGCTGAGACCCGGGTGTCGGGCCCACGCGCCTTGATGCTGAGACGCGGGTGTCGAGCCCACGCGCCTTGATGCTGAGACGCAGGTGTCGAGCCCACGCGCCTTGATGTTGAGACGCGGGTGTCGAGCCCACGCGTCTAGAACTTGAGGCTCTGCTTTTTAATGGCTTGTCTTTTAGTGATTTTTAGACAGCCTACACCTTGCATGCAGAGGACACTTCGGTCCCCGCAAGACTGCAGAGAAGGTTCTACAAAGTGGGTTCTACTGGCCCACTTTGTTCAAAGACTCATATCATTTTTGCAAGTCCTGCGCAAATTGTCAGAAAATTGGGAAAATTTCAAGAAGAGACATGATGCCCCTAAACCCGATCCTTGAAGTTGAAATTTTTGATGTTTGGGGTATCGATTTCATGGGGCCATTCCCCAATTCCTTCGGCAATCAATTCATTTTGGTTGCTGTAGATTATGTCTCTAAGTGGGTAGAAGTTGTGCCAACTAAGACGAAAGACAACAAAGTGGTTGTCAAATTTCTCAAAGAGAACATCTTCTCCCGATTTGGCACCCTACAGCGATAATTAGTGATAATGGATCACATTTCTGCAACAGAGGTTTTGAAGCTCTAATGCGAAATATTCCATCAATCACAAGTTATCTACTCCGTATCATCCCCAGATAAATGGGCAGGTCGAAATTACCAACCGACAGATCAAGCTCATTCTGAAAAAGACTGTCGGACAAAACCAAAGGATTGGTTTGTTAAGCTCAATGATGCATTGTGGGTTTACTGCACTGCTTTTAAGACAGTTTTGAGGATGTCTCCTTACAGAATCGTGTTTGGAAAAGCCTGTCATCTGCCAGTAGAGTTAGAACACCGGGCCCTCTAGGCCATTAAGAAGCTCAATTTTGATTTGAGTAAGGCCGGTAAGCTAAGGAGACTGCAGATTTCAGAATTAGAGGAGATACAGAATGAAGCCATTGAGAATGTTCGAATCACCAAAAGCAGGAAAAAACTTTTTCATGACCAGATCATAACCCTAAAAAACTTTGCCCCGGGAGATATGGTTCTACTGTATAACCCTAGGCTTCATATTTTCGCGGGGAAGCTGAAAACTCGTTGGTCGGGACCGTTCATTGTGCGCACTGTTTTCCCACACGGTGCTGTCCTTATTGCAGACCCTAAGAACAACACGGAATTCAAAGTGAATGGGCAAAGACTGAAGCCCTTCTTGACCACTGAGCATATGACTCCAGATGATAGTGTGCTGACTCTTTTTGCCCCGTCATACACCTAACCACAACAACTAAAATAAAAAAAAATTGTTTATATGCTTACCCCTTCTACATTCTTTTTGACATTTCTTTAGCCTATTCGCACTTAGCCGGCCCGAGTCCACGAAGACGGTAACATCATTTCTTCATCCTATTTATTGCATTTACTTTTTCATATACATTCATTGAGGACAATGCATTAGATAGGTGTGAGGGGGGTGCTAACACTTTTTCTTTCTTCTTTTTCTTTTTACCATAAAAATAATAAAAAAAAGAGAAAATCCAGATTGAAAAGAAATTTCATATTCTTTATAAAATAGCAAATGATTGTAGGAATTATGGGACCCTTATTAATGAATCTTTATTTTTGCCTAATTAAACAAGAAAGATTGGTTTGACTAAAAAGTTAGAAAGGATAAGAAAATAACTCATACCCTTTATTTAGCCTTAGTAGAATATGCATAAATCACACACACATGCTTGGGATTTAGAAACACAACTTCAAAAAAAAAAAAAAAGCTGGATAATTGTGCCTCAAGAAGCATGATTACTCACGCCAAAAAAAAATATATATATATACTCAATATGTAATATATATAATCTTGCTTTCGTGGCCTACTCTACTTGCATATTTGACCCGAGGGGTGTTTTTCCACCTGGTGCCCTAAGACTATCTGGTTTAGGAGTCATCGGTTTGATATGTTTTACATAAGTAAAGTAGAAAGCCTAATGAAACCAAGAATAACAAATAAATATTAATAAACTTCAATGATATTCAAAATTGAGTTGAAAAATCCCAAGCACATCACACTTACACATTATGCATATCTATCAAAGCAAAATAAAAAGAATGAGTTAGAAGTACAAGATCCTTTCTAAATTCAAAGAAAACCTTAGTTTCTTCCTTTATGAAGGCTAAAGTATAGGAGGACTTATGAGGGTTAAACCTAATTTTACATCATTCTATCATTTTTACTTAGATGATTGAAAGTTCTTTTTCATAACAGAATTTTTGCTAACCACTAACTTCTTTCTTTACTTACTGGATTTTGTGGGTGCAATCCGCTGAAAACCCTCAGGAGACAACACTCCTCCTCTAGGGGAAACCTAGAGGTTTAAAGGCTTATTGCACATGCTCAGTGCAATCGCGTCACTTGCGAAAGTGGTGTAATAATTTTCGCATTTTTGTTTTGCTCGGGACGAGCAAAAGATAAGTGTGGGGGTGTGATTAGTCTCTAATTTTGCATAATTTTCATCACATTCTCATATTTATTTCATGAAAAATTCTGCTAATAAAACCTTGCTTGCTTGATCCTAGGTCCATGGTGTGCAAATGACGAAAAAGACCTAAATCACCATTTAATTGGTGATTAAGGGCCTACTAAGTAGCCATTGACTTTAGAGTGAAGATTTTGTCAGCCCAGGGTATCAAATCATAAATCCAGAAGATCAAATGGATAGGGGCCAGACTGGGCGACGCGCTGCCCGAAGCTAGGCGCGCGCCGCCCTAGCATGGCCGCGAAAACGCAGCTATCTTGGCGCGCCACGCCCGGGCTTCGGGCCAGGGGTCACCCCCTGGCCCCCCTTTCTCCAGATGCCTATAAATACCCCCCATGGGGTCTGAAGAAGAGGAGATCCAGAGAATAGAGTTGTGTTTTTGTGTTTTGTTGCTAGGAATTGTAGTTGCTTTAGTTTGCTTCTTCTAGTTTTAGTTTAGCCATTAGAGTGAAAGAGAGAGAGTGTGTAAGTGTTGTATTTGAAGGGTGACAAGCTAATACAAGTACTACTTCTCTTTCTTCTTTCCATTTACTTGTGTTTTCATTTGCTTTTAATTCCTTGTTGTAGTGTAACTCTTTTTACTCGTTACTTCTCTCCTTTGTAGTGTAACTTACCTTCCCTCTACTTCTTTTCTTTTTGTTGCTTCTTTCTTACCATGTCTAACTAACTCCACCATTGCATGGCTAACTAACTATTAACCCACTAATTTCTAACTTCTTGATTGATAACTCGAATGAGTCAATAGTGTCAAACAAGCCTTGTGCAAACGAAAGCTATGGCATCTTAAGACGAGGGTTCTAACTCTAACTTACCTACAAGTATTTACCTTCTTATATTTCATACTTAAATGGTTTTTGATGATCTATGGGTGTTGTACTTTGCTTGTTGTTGTAAGTTAGAGAATTTCCTTTTAACTTTGCCGATACCATTAGTGCACTCGTGTCTTCCCGTATTCTCGCCTTCTATTGGATCTTGATAAGGGAATGTCCGAGTTTTTGCCGTGTGAAGCTATGTTTTAGGATGAACTTTCACTCGATTTCCACGTGAATAGTTTCAATGCATAAGGGTTATGTTCGCCTATGATTCACCGTGAGGCTATCTTCTAAAACTTAGAAATTAGTGGGAGCACTTAGTAGAAAGTTAGCCATGCGTTTTTACAACTAAGAAAAAATCCACTTTTACAAACCACCAAAACATTTTCCAACAATTCTTAAAAACAAATTGTTTTCACTTTTCAATTCTTTATTTGGAAATAAGAACTTTCTTTCTTCTTGAACTTTGAAGCCGCATCAAGCTTCCATCGCTCTCCCTCCTTGTGGATACAACCCGTATAGCCACTTCACTACTACGGAAGAATCTTAAAAGCAGTAACATCTACCCATACTCTTTTTACTTATTCTTGTGCTTGCTTTTTGCCGATCAGTCCTCAGGGGCATGCACAGCCGCGCCTCAGTACAGCCAGCGATGAAGAACCGCCAGGCACGAGCGCCATCAATGAGGCTCCCCATGAAGGCCAGGCTGGTGTTCGGGTTAGCTATATATAGTTGGTCATACCCGAACTGACGAGCAAATCGACTCGGGACATAAGGCTCCAAGTAGCATGTATCCCCGCTCCTGTACACCAGATGAGATGGCCGGATGCTAACCAGCCATTCAAAGATCCCCGTGCTTAGCGACATCTGCCCATCTCCTACATCCTTGAATTCTTCACCATAGCCTGCATTGTGAATGTAGGAAAAGCACCGGAAAAGGCTGTAAACATCATACCGGTGCAGCAGCTTGCGAACCGCGGCCACATAAGTCAATGACCATGAACATCCCTCAAATCGACGGAGAAGCGCCACCCGGACACCTTCTGGAGGCTCCTCACCAGCTTGGATAATGGAAGGGCAGTGAAGAGCGAACCATGCCATCAAATAGGTGTATGGCAAACCGATCCTGGGGTTTGGTCCGTCGCGAGGCAAGATAGTGCCTTTTCCCCTTTTCGTTGGTGGTGGCCTACAGAAAGCCTCCGTCAATGCACGAAGGCCCCGCTGAATACAACACACCATCGCCAGGAGAAGTCCAAGGGAACGACCGTGGACTAGACGAATGGCTTGTAATAAGACAGTCGGAAGAATGACATCGCCAGAGGAAGATGGCACCACGCATCTCTTCAGCCAAACTGATAAAAACCCGGCCAAAAGTGCCTTCCGGGACATCGGTCGACAAGCCTGGTGATGAAAACTCCAGAGAATGTCACCTTTCTCATAGGGTCCATCATCTTCTTCCAAAATCATATCCCCTTGGGAGTGTTCTTGCATCCTCCGGAAAATGTTCTCGTCTACAACCCCGTAGTGAGTCGCTTTAGGAGCATCTTCCAAGTTGGGGAACAAATAATTCCCTCAGCTCTTCGAACTGCTCGATGCTCCTTTATGGCTCCCATGCATACTCGATCAGATGTAAAGATGGCACATCAATTCCCGGTAAGTCTCAAACAAAGTGGGCTCCTGCTTCTCCAGAAGTGCCAATTTCGCCTCGCATGGGAAATATTCTTCATAAGGGAGAGATCCTAAGGGCAGAGCAGAGACTTCTCACATTTCGTGCAAAGCCATGCCCAATTCGCCTACAGGGGTGAAGAAAGTCCCTGTAGCTGGACAGTATAACTCGAAGATGGCGTAGAAGTTCGCTACACTCATCTGGATGCCATAACAGGTTACCCTGACAGCCTCGTAGAGTCCTAGCCTCTCCAGATCCTCTTCAAAATGGGCCAAGACATATAAGGTCAAGTCCCTCCACCAGGCCTTGGGGGGATGAATCCACCCAGGGGTCCTGAAATCAGTGGCTGAATAATTGTCATGAGCTTTGAAGAACTGGTTTCCAAAAGTTTGAGCCACGGTGGGATTTTCCCCTACTGGGTTGTCTGGGAGAACGTTCCCAGGGTGGAGACCCAATATGCAGCGAGGAGCACCCGCCCTTGTATAACTGGGAGACGGAGCTATCAATTTTTTCACATGAACGAAGTCAGTAGTCCGAGTCACTTGCCACTTCATCTTTCGAACCTTCGTCACGCATTGGAAGAAATACAGCGGAAAATGACGCTTGCTAGATGGGAGATAATACTTTTCGCCATCCAGATTGAAGATCCACTGCCCTTCTCCGGCCAACAGTTGATGATCGGTATCTGGCGCTACATCCCCAAACATGAAACTGGGCATCCGGTAGATTTTTCGGTCACAATCCTCGAGGGGAGCAGTAGTTAAGATGCTCTTCATAGTACGCTGATCTCTGGCGTAGATAAGGGCATCCCGGTCAGGAGCACTCCGCTCGCTGAATAATGAGGCCTGCCCCTGGAATTGCAGGCTAACATTGCCATCCAGTCCCCTGGCTGTTCCAAAGAGATTGTTCAAAGGACCCGAAGTATAGTGCACTGCAAAAACAAGAAGAACCCATATTAGTTCATTAGCCGAAGAAAAAAAAAGAAAGCTATAGCAAAAAGAAAATTGCTAAGGCATAGCTTCGCTCTCCGAGTGAAGCTAGCCTAGCATTAGCTTCGCCCTGAGGCTCAGCTCCACATCCTGTACAAAGGCAGAGTGCAGAAGTTCTCTAAGTGTTAGCTTAACTCCGGAAGCTTAGCTTCGCGTTCTGTCACTGAACAGAATGCGGAAAAGCCCCAAGGGCTAACTTCGCCATAAAGGTGCTGGTGCCTAAAAGTTGTTCTAAGGACTTTAAAGTCCTTTTTCCAGCTACGCTTCTAGGGCTAGCTTCGCATCCTGTCGTTTGACAGAATGTGAACCACCCTAAGAGTTAGTTTCGCATAGAAGCTAAGAGAAGAAACCATTCGGTTTCTAAATTTCCAATTGAGAAATTAAGGGGAATTAGATCCCCTAAAAATTCGGCGAAGTCAAATTAAGGGAGTAGAACTCCATGAGATTACTGGATCACGATGGATCATTTTAGATTCATCATGAAATAGCCAGTAAATGGCTTCAAAAAGAGACAAAAATCTCTGAATAAAAGGAAAAAAAATTCCTACCCGCAATGGGGCATTCGATGACCGGAGGTGGAGAGGGCGCCTCCGTCGCAGAGGTCACTGCCTCTTTGCCTGCTCGTCTTTTGGGAGCCATGAAAGAACTATGGAGTTCTGAAAATCGGAATGAAGAAGAAGAAGAAGAAAGAGATTCACTCTCTGAAAATTCTCTAAAAATCTAAAGAGAAGTTAACTCTCTTTTTTCAGCCCATCGGGCTTTTATAGACATAAAATGTCTTAATTTCGACTCCTCAAAAGAATCGCAGACGGCCGTTTCAAATCAATTTGAAATGGTGCCTAAGCGCCTTCTCGAGAAGTCTTGCTTCAGCCCCGCCAAGGGCTAACTCCGCTGTGAGTTCAGCGTTGACCTCGCGCAAAGCTTGGGTAACTTCACTGAAAAACAAGCCTTAGCTCCTCTAAGAGCTCATCTTTAGCTTCTCAGAAACTTCGTACTAGCTCCGCTGGAAGCTCGTTCTTGACTTAGCAGAAAATTCGTCTTCAGCTTCGCGGGAAGATTAGCTCCGCTAAGAGCTTTTCTTTCCTCCTAAGGAAAAGACTTGCCTAAGCTAGTCCATTCCAGATATTTTCGAAATGCAAAGAGAATGGGAGGGGAACAAAGTAGATAAGTAGAAAATAAATATTTTTATTGATTCAAAAGGGAAGATACATTGCTACTACATCAATATTGTCTTTCATATAACAGAATCTTTGCTCCAAAGGCATACAAGTTGTCATATCTACTTTCAGTGTGATAAGCCAAACCAACTGGACACGAAAGGCTTTCTTCCTGCAAAAGGCCGTAATCCTTCACTTAATGGCAGATTTTGCCATCAAGAAGCTGGATCTTCTTTGATCAAAATTGGTAAGGGATTGGTTGCCACCAGAAATTTGGATCTGCCTTAAACAAAATTGGCAAAGGAAGGATCCGAGACCTTACTGGTGACATCCGCCTTCCCGAAGTGGATCATCTCGGACAAGCGACTACCAGCCCCTTCCCGAAGTGGATCATCTCGGATAAGCGACTGCCAGCCTCTTCTTGGAACACGCATCAGCTTTTCCAGTATGTTCCTCCTATTTATAATCAAAGCTTCAACTTGAAAATCAAGGGGCAAGTTTTTGGTCTCTTTCATCAAAACGAAGGAATGGGGAGCATACTTCACTGCAATGCAAACAGAAGACAAGTTAGCATTAAATCAAAAAAAAAAAAGGATAGAATGCTAAGTCAAAGTTCTTTGGGCGAAGCAATTCAGATCCGACCCAGTTGTGCCTTGAAGATGGATTTCAACTAAACAGAGGATAGCCTCGCTTGCACAGTAATGGTAGACTAGCTCAGTATAAGCCAAGTCTTAGCCCCGCCCAAGGCAGTTAGGCTGGAGAAGCCTCAAAAAGGACCAAGTCCTAACCTCGCCTATATAGCTAGGCCAGACTGGCCCAGAGGGACGCAGTCTTGACCCCACTTATATGGCAAGACTGGCTTAACCTTGAAGAGGCCAAGTCCTAATCCTCGCTTATATAGCAGATTTAACAGATCAAGGCAGGAACTCTGCATAGAAAGATCTTTCGCCTGATCGAGCGAGAATGCTAGCTTCGCTGAGAAGCTAGAAAATAGGGCTGAAACCCTTTTTTGAAAGTCAGCCAAATGCGAAGACCAATGGAATTTAATCCCTAAGATACCTAGTAAAGTTAAGAAAATTAAGGGAGATAAACTCCCTAAAAATCACTGGGTGACCGAGGCTCACCAATTCTTGATTGGGTAATCACCAGAGTAAGAGTCCCCACTACTTCAGGGACCTCAGTTTCCTTGCTTGAGCAATGGGGAGAGATCATAAACAAACCTCCCAAGAAGTGGGGAGTATGTTTCTCTGAGAAGGACTATAAGATTCCTATTTATAGGCCTCGTGGCCTGACTATGCCGCCACCACTTCAAGCTTGAAAGCGCGGGCGAATTTAAGGCATTCAAGTGCTTGGCCTTGAGAAAAGGAATAGTCTCTCTCGGGAATGCGCACAAAGTTATTTGAACTTCGAAAAAGAGAATAAGCTCCTCGTTAATGCAAGAGAGGATATTCTAACCTTGAAAAAGGGAACAATTTCTCTCGTAACTCGCAAAAACCGGTTAGCCGCGGGAACAGAGCGTCACTCCATCACAGGAGCGCGAGGCTAATACTCATCTTCCAACTCAGTTTGAAGCGAAGTTGCTTCAGGAAGCCCAAAGGCGAAGCTACCCAAAAGCGAAGCTACCCAAAAGCGCGAAGCTACCCAAAAGCGGATTGTTACAATTCCTTGACGAACCTATTCCAACCCAAAGGCAGGGTTAAAGGAGAAGTTGAACTCAACTACCAAGGCGACATTCACATTCACATACCATCAATCAAAACAGTTCAAAGTATTTTGGGATCTGAACCATTCCATTGCAGATTCACGAAAATTTTGAAGGGGGTCTTGTTGACACTCAAAAAAGACGGGCTCCCGCATTCATCTTCAGCCGGTCTGAACAACGACTAACTTATTGACATCTACCAAAGATAAGTCAAAGACAAGCTGATGACCAGAGGCAAGGCAACAACATGTACATTACTAATCCAGTAAAGCAGATAGTAAGTCAAAGTTACCTTTGAAGAAGATCTGAGCAGGCCTAGAGACACTAAGTTAGCTCGATACTTAGTCTCACATGAGCCCAAGGGATGAGCAATCACACGAGAGGCTAAATTTGCTTAGCTCTACAAGAATTTCATCATAGCTCTGCCATGGGCTAACTTATAGCTTCGCCCTGAGTTTTCCATAACTCCGCAGAAAGCTACCTACAGCTTCGCTAGACGCTCTGCGGAGCCACAAAAGGCCAACTTATAGCTTCGCTAAGAGCTTACTCCTAGCTTCGCCAGAAGCTTCCCTTAGCTCCGTTACGAGCTTATTGGATTAGCCCCGCTGCGGGTCTTTTATGGTCACCTTTGACCAATCCAATCTCCAGATGAGATCATTTTGATTGAAATCGAATTTGGCAGTTGCTTGCCATGATCTTTTGACTCTACCAATCAGGTGAGAAGGTCAGGGGAGATCTCTCAATTAACTGGAGAGGATCAAGGGAGTATCCCTCATTTAGTGGAGCGGGTCAAGGGATAAGCCCTACATGCTATTCCTAGCTTCGCAGAAGCTGTTTCTAGCCTCGCGGCGAGGCTACTTTCCAGATGCAAAATAGATTGACTCAATCTGTTTCCAGATTTTCAGGGCGATTATACCCCTGTTCTCCCTATAAATAGCCTACCAGGAGCAAGAGGAGAGACAGGCAAGGATAGAGAGGAGATTGGCTCGAGAAGCAGAATCCCTAGCAAGAGGGCTTTACCGATCCTTTGTCCTCCGATTCCCCGAACTAAGCGAGAAGGTAGTCCTATTAGGAGACAGTTCGATCATCTGATCGATCGCATCGTCAAAGGGATAAAGTGATCGCGCGCTGATCAGATTCCTACTGGCACATTTTCCCAGAAATATCAGAGGAGATCTACTTGAAAATTTCTTTTGCTTTCTGTAAAGAAATACTTATAATTTCGCTCCTCGAACACTTTTTTGTAAGTTTTTCCTTACCCAAATCAATGGAAAACAATTGCCTAGCATCACTTGGGATCTTTAGAAGCTTGCGTGAAACATGTAGGTTCAACAGGAGAGATGGCTAAGTGGGCCATGAGATAGGTAGACATGGGATACCGGGTGGCTAGCGAAACTTTTGATGTTATGGTGTTATTCTGTGTTCTGGTGACCATATGGTGGGTCCTGGTAGCAGGGGGACTGGGAGTGGCCGAGGATGAGGATGATGAGGACTCATCGGCGGGTTCTGGTGGAGGTGGTGGAGAAGGAGTATGTGAGGGAGGTGGTTGTGGAGGAGAAGAAGAGTTAATGGTGGGGCTCACAGGAGAAGCTGAGACTATAACAATGGAAGGTAACAGAGACGTGGAGATGGGGATGGTGGTGAGGGCGTGGGAGCAGGTGGAGTGGGAGAGGACAGAGGGGACAGGAAAGAAAAGGAGGACTTATCGAATATAATATTCCGGGAGATGTAAATACAATCAGATGACACATGCAGACATTGATAACCTTTATGCGAAGCCAAGTAACCTAAAAAGACACACTGACTGAACCGAAATCAAACTTATGAGTATGGTATGGACGCATATGAGGATAGCAAGCACGACCAAAAATACGTAAGGTAGTCAGGTGTTTTATGATATAATTTCTGATAGGGAAAGAGATTGTGGAGGACAGGGGTGGGCATTCTATTGATGAGAAATGAGGCGGTTTGAAAAGCATAAGGCCAGTAATGGGATGGAACATTTGATCGGGCCAGAAGAGTGAGGCTGGTCTTGACAAGATGGCGGTGTTTCTCTCTACGGTGCCGTTTTGAGCACTAGTGTGTGGACAGGATCGGCGATGAGCAATACCCTGAGAAGACAAGTAAGGTTTGAATTTGATGAACTCGCCACCACCATCAGTTTGGAGTGTTTACTGGAATGCCCAAGAAATTTTTTCACATGAATTTTGAACTCAAGAAAAATGGAGAAAGCATCACTTTTATTAATTGAAGGATAAAGCCAAACATACTTACTGTAGTGATCTACAAAACTAATATAATAGCGATGACCACTTATAGCAGACACAGGAGACGAACCCCATAGATCGGAGTGAATAAGCTTTAAAGGAGCAATAGCAACCGTGAAAAATGGCAAAAAAAGGAGACGGTAACTTTTTCCTTGCTGACAGGGAATGCAGAGAAGGGTACCGGTACGGTCAGTGAAGAAAGAAAGCCGGTGCTGAGATAAAATACTGGAGACAACTCTGGTAGAGGGATGGCCTAGGTGCTCATGCCAGACGGAGGAAGATGCACACTCACCGAGAAGAGCCTGGGGAGAGGCGGTGAAGCTATGGTTCTCAAGGTAGAAAACATACAGGCCATCCTTAAGTTATCCCCACAATAGAGTTTTCCGTGTAGAGAGATCCTTGACAAAACAAGAGTCAGGATAGAATTCAAGAAAGACTTTATTATCAGCAGTAAATTGACTAATAGATAGAAGATTTTTGGTGATGCTTGGAACATGTAAAAGATTTTTCAAGACAAAAGAAGAAGTAGGAGAACACAATAAAGAAGCATCAGTAGAACGGATATGCAAACCTGTCCCGTTACCCATGCGAACTCTGTCGGGTCCTTGATATTCTGAGTGAACTGCTAGATTCGCCATATCAGCTGTTAGGTGATGAGTGGCTTCAGAGTCAACATACCAGTTGGGATCAGCTGGACTATTCCCATAAGAGTGGAGAAGAGCAGTTGGGCTAGCTGAAGGAGAAGGACCATCGTAACGATTGTAGCACTGATTAGCATAATGGTCAAAATGATTGCAGATCTGGCATTGAGGTCGGCCACCAGCAGATTGATGTGGTGGTGGGAAGGAACATCCACAACCATAATCGCGCTCCCTGCTTCGGCCACGTCCTCGACCACAAAAAGAAGATGGAGCCGAGTGGTAGCTTGGGATGCGGGAGGCAGTATGAACCGCAAGAGAAGGGTAGATGAGGGCGATGGAATCTGGAGTAGTGATAGCATGCCCACGATAAATCTCCTGGATAAGCATGAGGCCAATGAGTTCTTCTGACAGTACAGGTTTGACTCGTGTGTTGATGGAAGTAACGAACGAGTTCTACTCGGGAGACAGACCACTGAGCAAGGTAGAGACAAGATCAGAGTCAGTGACTAGATTAGCTACTCCCGCCAGGTTGTCCACGATGAACTTAACAGACTGGATGTACTCTGATATAGAGGAGGAGCCCATCTTGACGGTGTGCAGCTGGTATTTGAGTTGTTGCACTCTAGCTCTGAAGGGTGACACAAAGATTCACTCCAGAGAGCACCACACATCACGAGATGTGGTGAGCCCGACGACATGAGTAAGAACAGTTTCGGTGAGCGAGGAGATAAGCTAGCATAAGAGCATCTGATCAAGTTTGATCTAGCGGACGTACTCTGGATTGATAGTGGGCTGAGCATCCTTCTCGATAGGAGGAACTGGATTGGACACGGAGAGATTCCGTCGACGAGGCCTTCGTGATCATGGAGTTTGAGAAGAGGAAGTAACTGAGAAAACCACAATAGGTAGTTTCCCTTGTCGAGTTTGACATTTAGGATTGGGAGAACCATGGAAGTTGGTGTTTGGATGGAGGTGAGGGGAGATGAAGATGAAGAGGGAATATTCGACATGGTATAGGAGTGGCTCTAATACCATGATAAAGAAGAAGTATAATTAGTTGTGTAATGATAAGATACCTCTAGTTATGGTTCTTGTTGTATATATATACACATATTGATCACATGTTTACACTGATTTAGGAGAGACAATAGAATGAGAAACACATGGTGCATGAATCTCATGTGTTCCTATCTTCATGGAGAGATTTTAGGATCTAATTGATTTCTTGAGGGATTTCTTTCATATTGATCACATGTCTCACATGAGTCATATGTTGTCAATGATATCTCTAACACATATTACACTAGAAAAGAAGTATGTACCATAATGCAAAGTGTATGGCTGAAATTGAGGGCCAAGTGAACAAAGGACATAGTGTTGCAGAAGCCACACTTGAAGCCAAATAAACACTAAATGAAGAGGACTTTGAGATGATGAAGAAAGAATCCAATCATTTTGGTAAATGAGCTATCAACTCAGAAACGTTATTTCCTACACACACACACACAAACAACACACACAACATTTGATAATCTTCCTACATAATTTTCATGGCACAGATATGGCCTTCTTTTCTAGTTGCTTGCCACCGAGCCAGCTCCTCGGTACCAAAGTTTAACAATGTGACTGATCGTCTCGTGCTTCTCTCCTTCAAGTCCATGCTATCTGATGCCTCCAGAAGATCACAGGCATCCTTGAGCAACTACATCCATTTCTGCGAGTGGTCAAGTGTCACTTGTGGTGGTCGCCAACACCCTCAACGTGTCGTCTCCTTGGTCCCCTCAGCTCCCTCGGTCTAACTGGGTGAATATTACCTGCCATGGCGAACCTCACGTTTCTGATAATCAGTTTCAATGGCCCATACCGTAACAGATTGGTCGCTTCTTCAGGCTGCAGCATCTCAATTTGAGCGTGAATTCTTTCGAAGAGGTGTTCCTGCATCACTGTCCAGATGTGTAAGATTAAAACAAAACAGTATGCATGACAACACGCTGATAGGTAAATTTCCATCTGGTCTAAGCGATTGCTCGGACCTACGATAAATAAACTTAAGAAACAACAATATTACAGGACACATTCCATCGGCAATGACATTTCTTTCTCTTCTAAGAATGGAGAACAACTAACCCACTGGCAACATCCCAGTTACCATTGGGAACCTCTATCCTCGCAGCCTTCTTGTGCTAGAGAATATCGGGGGGCATTCCCCCTCAATCAACAAACTCTTCAAATTAACGTACCTCGATCTTTTCTCCAATCAGCTTAATGGAACCATCCCATCTTCATTCTGGAATCTATCCTCCCTTTCTAGTTTCTCTTTGGCATCTAACAAGTTATCGTGTTCACTTCCACCAAATTTAGGCCAACTTCTTCTTCTGATTGATGCAATTCACCTTCATGGAAAAAATATTAATGGACATATCCCAGCGTCATTATCCAATGCATCTCACATCTGAAAGCAATCCAACTTCATTTCAACATGTTCAGTGGTACAATCCCTCCCAACCTCAGATGCTTACAAATTTTAGAATGGATAAGTTTCGAAAACAATCTGTTAGGAGCCACGGGCTCGAGCCATGGATGGAGCTTCCTCAATAATTTGACCAATTGTTCCAACTTATTGTATCCGCAGCTGCAATCCAATGACCTTGGAGGTGTGATGCAAACTCCATTGCAAACCTTTCCACCAAGCTTCAGCTACTAACTTTGGGATACAATGGGATAGCTGAAAAAAACCTCTCTACGGAGATGGGGAAACTTGCAAGCTTGACAGCCCTCGTCTTGGGTCCAAACTTGCTCACGGGTTCTTTCCCTGCCTCTATTGGGATGCTTCCAAACTTGCAGGTACCAAATTTGAATGACAACAAGCTATCTGGAGAGATCTCGTCCACCCTTTGTTGTGCGCAGGACGACAACCTCTCTTGAGAAATCCACCAACCAAACGGAGACTGATGCAACCGGAGATGTAATCAACACGACAAGAATAGAGAACAATAGAGAAAAGCAATCAACACAGTGTTTAACGAGGTTCGACAACGTGCCTACGTCCTCGGGGTAAGGGAGAGAGAGATTTTGTTGATTCAACAATCAATACAAACTAATACAGAGGGATACTTGAGAGAACTTTCAGGGATATTCCTTGGATACAATACACGAGGGCTCTAGCTCTTATTTATAACCACAGAGTCTCAGGGTTTTAAAGAAATCCCGATTGGATTCGATCCTAAACAGAAAAGGAATCCGAATTCAGAAAACCAAAACGCGTCTGTCGGTACCCTTGTGCCCAGTCGAACGGCACCAACCGAGAGTAGCCATCATGCAGTCAGTCGACCGGGCGGTCGACCGAGCTATTCCTGTGCACGTCGTGCACACCGATCGACCAGGCAGTCGACCGGGCTTGTCCCGGTCGACCGGGAAATATCCTGACCTGCTGCAATGCACCGTTCCTTTTACTGATCTCTGTGTTGCCTTCTTCCATCTCGTCTATCTCCTCTCTCCCGACACCCTTGGCAACCTTAACTGATAGCGTACAGAGGTCTAGTCTTGGCAAACAATTCACTCACAGGACCAATACCATCAGAGGTGGGGAGTATGAAAAGCTTGGGAATCCTTGATGTTAGATGAACAAATTGTCTGGCAAAGTCCCTACAAGTCTTGGCGAATGTTAGGAACTGCTCATCATTGGTAACAACTTCTCATCTTTGAGTGCATTGAGAGGCCTTCAAGAACTAGATCTCTCTCAAAACAACTTGTCTGGACAAATACCAGATTTCTTCCAAGACTTCCATCTCCTAATCGATCTCTATCTATCTTTCAATAATTTCGAGGGCAGTTTGTTCCAAGAAGTGCAATTTCAGTCCTTGGGAACAACAAGCTCTGTGGAGGGAATCCAGCAATGCAGTGGCCAGCTTGCCCCTCTCAAGCCGCAAACAAGAAGCACAACTCTCACAGGTTGATTACTATCATTTGAGTTGCTGCTTCCTCATTTGCGTTCTTCTGTTTTCTTGTTGCATGTTGTTGGCTGCAAAAATCAAGGGGGAAAAAGTACTTAGGTTCCATGAGTGGATAAAAAGAGGGTCTTTTATGCTGAACTTGTGAGAGCAACAAATGGGTTCTCTACAAAACTTAATTGGGAGTGGAAGTTTCACTAGAGTGTATAAAGGCAAACTGCCTGATGATGATACCATGATGATTGTGTTGGGGTTGTGTCTTGTGTCTGGCTTATACATCAAGATTGGCTTTGTGCCAAGACGGCTTTGTGCTGGTTATAGTTGGGTTAGACTACGAGAGTCCATGTTCGACTTGAGTAATTGGACTGAATCACTTTAGTGGTGTGGGCTACCATAAGTGATGAATGGTGTTAGAGTTTGTTAACACTATATAAAGACCTCTTAGGATGTAAGAGATGACTTGGTTATTATCCTCTCATTGTGTGAGAATAAGAGAGAGATATGAGAGAGTGCTATGAGGGGGAGAGGGGAGGGAGATGAGTATTCTCTCTTATAAGCCTTGGAATTATCTCCTACAATGAATCTCTTGCATCGGTGCTCCGTGGAGTATGCCGGAGTAGACCTCGTAATATTTGGTTGTCTTGTTTTTTTTGTTTGGTTGTCTCGTTTCTGTGTTGTTTTCTCTGTCTTGTATACCCGGTGTGATCTCGTTGCGTGTCGAAATCGGATTCGGGGAAGCTTCCGTCCCTGACAATTTATTACCGTCAATGTAATCATAGCCATCCTTTGATGCAGAAGAAGGAAAAGTGGAAACCCTAGTTTTAGACTCGAAAAAGGTTACATTTGCGGACAAGATATATCGGCCTATAAAGGGACAAAATTATTTATAACCTTTATGAGTTCTAAGGTAGCTAAGAAAAATCTCTTTATGAGATTTAGAATCAAGTTTTATCTTATAAGGACTATGATTATGGACAAAATAGAGAGACTCAATATAGGAGGCAAAGGAAACAAATCAGCATCGGGGTATAGAATGAAATATGAAATTTTATGTTACAATACAGATGATGACATTCGATTTATCAAGTAACAAGCAGTAGCCTCAACACAAAATTCTTTTGGTACTTATCTATAAAAAAGAAGAGTCCTAGCATTGTCAAGAAGGTACCTATTTTTACATTCAGCTACCCCATTCTGTTGAAGAGTGTAAATGCAAGAGGATTGATGTAAGATTTTATTTTGTTCCAAAAACTGTCTAATGTTATCCAAATATTCTTTAGCATTATCATATTTCAAAAATTTAATGTTAGAATAAAACTAATTCTTTATTTCTAAATAAAAGACCTTAAATGCGAAAAACACTTTAGAACCAGATTTTAGCAGATATATCCATGTGACTCGAGAATAATCATCCACAAAGTTAATAAAATACATAAATTTCAATTTTGAAGGTAGTGGACATTAACCCCATACATCAGAATATACTAAATTAAATGGCTTATCAGCCCTCTTAATGACCCGACTAGAGTAAGACACACGATGGTGCTTTCCTAACTGATGAAACTCACATTCTAAGAATGAAATCTGACCATGATTAGGATCAAGAAATTTTAATGTAAGTAGAGAAAGGTGATCTAATCGATAGTGGTAGTCCAATGTTGAAGAAGTACTGATGCATGTCACCTGATCGGATGTCAACTCTACCTCCTATAGCCTGTTCCGTTCAAGTCCTGCGCCAATCATCTTCCCATCCCAGGTTTTTGAAATACACAATATGGTGGGAAAATATCATCATACAATTTAAAATTTTGATAATAAGCTGTAAGGAAAACATGGTAAATAAAAATAGACGATAGAGAAAAAGTAGGGGTGGTAGCGGCAGTACCAATACCCTAGATCGGTGTGCAGGAGCCATCTGCTAATCTTACAGAGTTAAGGTATGAGGTAAGAGTAAAAGATAACATAATACATTGGTTCTTAGTCATGTGATCAGTAGCTCCTGAATTTATAATCCAAGTATGTGACTTAGACGATGTAAGACAAGATATAAAAGTACTTATTTAAGTTAAAGTGGTAGAGAGATAGGATACTCGCTTGGTCTCCTGCAATCTGGGATGAGTATGACTATTATAACAGCTGTTGCCACTGCCGATCATATTTTTTTTTTTGGAGATGGGAAAAGGGTTTTGGGATTTAGGGGGATTTTTGAGTGGCTCTTATACCATGTTAAAGGTGCATCAGAGATTGAGAGAAAAAAAAGATGAGTTTTATGACTCACTTTGGTGTATATATATAGAGATCAATACAGAGTACATTCTATCCCATAAGCAATGTGGGACTAAATACTAAACCAATACATAGAATACCTCTCGACACATACTAACCCTAAGTACGAATTCCGTCCCTGAGAATTTATTACCGTCAATGTAATCATAGCCATCCTTTGATGCAGAAGAAGGAAAAGTGGAAACCCTAGTTTTAGACTCGAAAAACATTACATTTGCGGACAAGATATATCGGCCTATAAAGGGACAAAAATATTTATAACCTTTATGAGTTCTAAAGTAGTTAAGAAAAATCTCTTTATGAGATTTAGAATCAAGTTTTGTCTTATAATGACTATGATTATGAACAAAATAAAGAGACTCAACATAGGAGGCAAAGGAAACAAATCAACATCGGGGTATATAATGAAATATGAAATTTTACGTTACAATACAGATGATGACATTCGATTTATCAAGTAACAAGCAGTAGCCTCAATACAAAATTCTTTTGGTACCTATCTATAAAAAAGAAGAGTCCTAGCATTGTCAAGAAGGTACCTATTTTTACATTCAACTACCTCATTCTGTTGAAAAGTGTAAACGCAAGAGGATTGATGTAATAATTTATCTTGTTCCAAAACCTGTCTAATGTTATCCAAATATTTTTAGCATTATCATATTTCAAAATTTTAATGTCAGAATAAAACTAATTCTTTATTTCTAAATAAAAGACCTTAAATGTGAAAAAAACTTTAGAACCAGACTTTAGCAGATATATCCATGTGACTCGAGAATAATCATCCACAAATTTAACAAAATACTTAAATTTCAATTTTGAAGGTAGTGGACATGGACCCTATGAAGGTCACCTAGAGGGGGGGTGAATAGGTGATGGCTAATCTAAAGGTCACTTAATGACAAATAATGCGGAATTAAAAACTATTAAGACCTAAATTAAACTCTTAAACTAAACACCACGTATAACACAAAAGTGTAGCCGAATTCCCCGTGAAGGGCTCTGGACTAACTCCTCTAGATTCCCCTAGATAAGGGTTGAGGTGCCGCGTTGGCTCTCTTGGTTAAATACAGGTGTTAGCAAACAACCCAAGCATATATATCAATTAAGCACACAAGGTATATCAAGCATATAAAGATGAACACAATTTAAGCATGCAAGATATAAACAAGAGATAGAGAGAGAGTAAGCAATCGCAAACACAAGGGATTTGTTTCGAGGTTCGAGCACACTTGCTCTACATCCCCGCCTTCGACACAAGAAGGATTTCCACTAAAATCGATCCCACCGGATCACTCGGTGCCGCAACACCTACAAGCTCTCGGACTCTCTAGCCCATACACACCGCAAGCCCGCCGGCTCGCCGAGGCCGCACCTCAAACAAAGAGTTCGCACCCGAACTCGAAACACCGAGTCCCCACTAGGACCCGAAACAATGCGAACACACACGTCCGCCTCCTCAAAGAAACAAAGATGAACTTTGGTGATCACAACTCTTGATCACCTAAAATCTTCTCGCAACAAATCTCTATAGGTAGATATAGCAATGGATAGCTCAAGTGGGTGTGTGAGAAAACAAGGATGAAAATTGTGGAGGAAAACTCAAGAAATCTCTTTTTAAAACACTTTTGATAAACTCTCCTTTTAATTGGAAGTATTAGCTCTAAATTTTGTGGAGAAAAACCTCTTAAAAGAGTAGGAAAAACTGGCTCTAAAAGTCTCCAAAAATCTTAGAGAAAAACAATGCCCAAACCCCCAAATTTATAGGGTTAGAAAAACTAGCCGTTGGAGTCTGACAGAACTGTTGGTCGACCGGCCGGTCGACCGCCAACGGTCATTTTTCCGACCGTTGGAGCAACGGTCGACCGCTCGGTCGACCGAGCTACTGGAACAGAGAGCAGTCTCTTTGTCGGTCGATCGATCCGGTCGACCGAGGTTTTCCAGAGAGCAGAAGCTCTCTGGCGGTCGACCGGGTCGGTTGACCGGCCCTCCAGTGCACAATGGCGTGCACGTCTATGCACGTCGGTCGACCGAGTCGATCGGCCGACTTCAAGCTGCGGTCGACCGTCCCGGTCGACCGGCTGAAGCCTGGTCAGGGATTTTGGGAAAGAAAACTTGGTCATTTTTGGCTTAAATAAAATCCCATAAAATACTAAAAAATCTACAAAAATAATTTTACCAATATGCTTTGACAAACAAACATGCTTGCACAAAATCAAGGCATGTTATAAATAATTTGGACTATTTTTGTAATATGGAAAAATTGGTTCAAATGAAAAACAATATTTTCCAAAACTTTTTTTTCCAAACTTTGTTTTTCCAAAACATCTCCAAAACCAAAAATAAGATATTTAAACAACTTTGAAAGCATAGGGTGTATGGATATGATCCACTACAAAAACATGGTGAAATATCTATGTTTTTGACATTAAGCTTTAAACTTGGTTTTGGATAAAACATATAAACTTGAATACCAAAAACCAAATATGTATTTTTCTAAAATAGAAAATCTTTTGTAAAAATAAAACTATCAAGAGTGTGTGTGTATATGATATACTTGAGCAATCCACCAACTATTCTATCCTTTACATTTTATCTAAAAATAAAATCTTCTAAAACAAACCTAGACATAAGTCTTCATCTTCTTGAAGTCTTCACTTGAAGCCTTCTCATCTTCTTGACTTGGTCCAAACACGATCCAATGGCTCTTGGATCAAACCATGCTAGCTCTAAAACTTGACTTCAAATCCTTTGTTGAAACTATGCACCTACTAAGATCTTGATCATAAATCTGTCACTAATTAAACACAAGATCATTAGTATTATAACTACATGAGTTGATCATCATCAAAACTAAAGTGATGGGCCTTTGGGCCAACAATCTCCCCCTTTTTGATGATGACAAAACTCATGAAGTTATATATGCATGGATTAAAGTAAAGCTTCAAAGAAGCTCCTCCTTAACTCATGCATCACAAATAAACAAAATAAATATGCAATAAGGCACATAAACATGTATGCAAATCTAGGAGATAAACATGCTAATCAAGCATAAAACAAATCAAATTCTTTTTCTCCTATTTGCAAAACCAAAACATATATGCATAAACACAAATACTACTCCCCCTTAAGCAAGGAAAACATGCATATATCTCAAATACTTCTCCCCTTTTTGTCAATCATCAACAAAGGGGTTAAAGTAAAAATAAAATCAACAAATTTTTCTCCCCCTATATGTCCGAAACATAGAATCAATGAAGGGGTAAACAAAAATCAATCAATAAAGGATTATATGCGATATACATTCATGAAGAGGAAGACACTAAGTTAGCTTCCTTACACATATGCATTACATGAAGAAGGGATGACAAGCCCCAATTCACATAACACATATTATGTAATGCATAAGAGGAGATGTGAAGCTTCCCCTACACACGTGTACCACATAAAGAAGAGTTGTCAAGCTCCTCAATATACAATACACTCAACATGAATCTATATGTAGAAGAGATGTTAAGCTCTTCTTGCATATAGGCAATACAACTCAAAAATCTTTTGATTTTTCTTAAAATTTTGAATTTTCTCAATAAAACAAATCTTGAGAATTTTTCTTAAAATTTCATTTTCTTATCCTAAACAACTTTGTGCTTTAAACATGTAAAACAATTTTAACTCAAGCACAAATAACTCATATATATGTATGAAAAATGAGTATACCAATTGAAATTGATACATACATATATAAGAAAACAAAATATGAGTATATACAAAAATAGAGTCAAATTGATACCAATTGAAACGATTCAATGATACCAATTGAAACAATAATAGGATCATGTGTATATCTCATAAACATTGAAGAATAAATAACTAGTTAAATTATTTTTTTTGAAAAACTAGTTAAAGATCCTTCAAAAACATGAAACCAAATCATATGTATTTCATGAATCATACCAAATACACAAGAGATGACACTCAAAATCGATTAAGCTCATAAAAGTGTTCATGAATCAAGGTCATGATAAAACAAATGAAGTATGAGTGTACAAGAATCATGTATATAGCATTTTCATGAAAATAGTCAATGGAGCTCAAAATGATCAAAACAAATTATTCATTTTTCATTAAAACAAAACAAACTTCTAGGTATATGTATGATTTATCTAAATATAACAATATGCATACATATCCCAAACATAAAAGAGTTTATTAAAGGTATTTGCATGAAGGCAAGAGACTCAAAAAGGATATACATGTATATTTATTAGATTTGAATAAAAATGAAATATACATGAAGTAAAAACATGAAAATAAGCAAAACAAGTGTAAATGAAAGAATCATCAAAACTAGGCTATACATGTGCATATAGTGAGTACAAATGAACAATGAAGTGCAAACGTATATGAATCAATTTGTTACTCACTACTTGTACATGTATAAATCCAAGTTTTAAAAAAAACTACATTTAAACTAGTTTACCACATGAAGCACAAAAACAAACATGAACATGCTAAAAATATAATATATGAACAAGCATGTAAATAAATAAATAAACTAGGAGTTTTGAGATAGTTACCAAATCAAAGAATTATTCTCTAAGTCTCCAAAACATGGTGGTTGTCCCACCAAACCTCCTTGAAAGTGATGCATCCATATATGTGTCCATCAAGTCCAAGTGCATCCACCATCAAGGCACCATTTCTCTCACGTCGTGTGAGAGCTCTCACCTACATCAAAAACACAAGGTGGGGGTTTTGGTACTCATTTTCTTTTGGGTCCTTGGGGGTTAGTGTTATAAGGAACCCAAAAAATTTTCTTAGCAAAATTTAAAGCATTTATCTTATCAAAACAAAATTTTGCTAAATGGCCTTTGCGGCCACAATGTGTACATTTGTACACCTTAGTATGCATATGGGTGTGGGTGTGGTCATGACGTGCAACATATGCATGATGATGATGTGCATGAATGTTTGGAACTTGTTTCTTTGAAAACAAGGTTTCCAATCTAGAATAGTTAAATGCACATGAGCTCAAAGTTGAGCTCAAACAATCCATTTTATTTTTCAAAATATTTATCTCATTTGTGGTGGCATGTAAAGCATGATGAGATATAGAATCATTTTTCTTATTTTTAGAAACATTTTCTTTTTCTTTTTCTTTTTCAAACATTTTTCTTTTTAAAGAAGTGTTTTCTTGAAAAGCAACTTCCTTTTGTTTTTCCACCAAAGTAATTTGATTTTTCAAAGACATATTCCCTTCACATAAATCATTCAATTTAGACATTAAGGAAATATTCTCATTTTCAAAACTTCATTTTCTTTTTCTATGCATGCAATCTTATTTTTAAATGAATCATTTTCCTTATGCATGCAATCAAAATTCTTTTTCAAATTTTTATTTTCTTTTCTTAACATGTCATATTTTTCAAGTAGTTGTTGACAAAAACATCCAAGCTCATCATATGACATATCATTTTCATCTACCTCGGATTCGGTAGTTACCTCAAGGGGGTTATCCCCTTGGACCATATAGCACTTGTTGGAGGTGTCGCTTCCAACGTCCGAATCGCTCCCGGCATAATATAGATCCTTTTCGCCAAGGGAGGTGATGATGTTCCATGCTACAAAAGCCGAATCAATGTTTGAAACCCTAGATAAATAATCATCGTTTAGGGTTAACTTTAAAGCATAAAGGGCTTTTGCATTAGCCTCAAGATTCTTGTCATTTAAACAATGATCATTAGTGATGGCAAGGTAAACATGAATGCCTAGGACCTTGAGGTACAAGGACATCTTAACCTTCCAAATTTAGATGTTAAGAATGTCAAAAGTGGGTGGTGACATGAAGTCCATGGTGTGTGTACAAAATATGTGATTAGCCTAAAATGAGAATCTTTAACTCTAGGTTGTAAGACCCAAATTCAGAGCACTTGGTTCTGATACCAATTGAAGGTCACCTAGAGGGGGGTGAATAGGTGATGGCTAATCTAAAGGTCACTTAATGACAAATAATGCGGAATTAAAAATATTAAGACCTAAACTAAACTCTTAAACTAAACACCACGTATAATACAAGAGTGTAGCCGAATTCCCCGTGAAGGGCTCTGGACTAACTCCTCTAGATTCCCCTAGATAAGGGTTGAGGTGTCGCGTTGGCTCTCTTGGTTAAATACAAGTGTTAGCAAACAACCCAAGCATATATATCAATTAAGCACACAAGGTATATCAAGCATATAAAGATGAACACAACTTAAGCATGCAAGATATAAACAAGAGATAGAGAGAGAGTGAGCAATCGCAAACACAAGGGATTTGTTTCGAGGTTCGAGCACACTTGCTCTACATCCCCGCCTTCGACACACGAAAGATTTCCACTAAAATCGATCCCACTGGATCACCCGGTGCCGCAACACCTACAAGCTCTCGGACTTTCTAGCCCGTACACACCACAAGCCCACCGGCTCGCCGAGGCCGCACCTCAAACAAAGAGTTCGCACCCGAACTCGAAACACCGAGTCCCCACTAGGACCCAAAACAATGCGAACACACACGTCCACCTCCTCAAAGAAACAAAGATGAACTTTGGTGATCTGTAACGCCCCAATTCCGAGGGAACGGAGACATTACTGCGACGTATGTACGCAGGTCATAAGTACCCTTACGTATATACGCTAAGCATCAGTACAGGCAAGAATCACAGTACCACAATACGTAGTATTTATACACATGCCAACTTAAGGAGTAAAATTTACAAAGTTCTCACAGAGTGTGATATACTATTACATGTATCGTATATCACAGCCAGGTACAAAAGTAAAATTTACAATATGAATACAAGATGCTCACGAGCTGAAGGAAAGTCCCGCAAGCTGGAAGGAAGAGTCGGGTACAAAAGGAACCAAGATTAGTCAGTCTGCTCTGAGAAGAAAACTTGATCTTCGGTGGAGGGCTCCACTTCAATCCAAGCTTCAGAACCTGAACATACAAATTCAAGGGAGTCAGAACCTCCCAACAACCGTTCAGGTTACAGCCAAGTGGCATAAGAGATAAGTGTATAAGAAAGCATGTAAAGGAGGTACAACGTAATAGAAAAACCCGAATATATCGACAAACTCGGTAAAGCACACAATGGATCCATAGTTGGCATCTTTTAATATTATTATTACTCGTCTTACCCTGATGTCTAGATATGTGGACTAGCGTCCCAGCACACATATATCCACATCTGAGTAAAGCAAGGTTGTTATTGGAAACCAGCGGGGGTATCAACGAACAATGTTTACAGTGGGTCCCGTGCATACTCGGGACCACGGCCCAGGATGTTCCGTTGCTTGGTGACGGAACCTACCGCAAGGCGATTCAGGAGGGTCTTATGGATGCCCTTATCAAGATGGTACCAGGAAGGAGGGAGCCAGCTCTCCCCTCGGTCCCCTGGAGGCCCACAGGTCAGACCGGAAGTTTTAGTTGCACAACATGCCTAATACCACTGTAAACATGAACATGTATTGATAGCCGCGAGTTTCCCCCGACCCGATGCAAGTTGTTCCTTTTTATGATTTATTATGTATTTATCAGATTCCGGGAATGAGCAGGAATAAGTCAGGAATACATGTATCTCAGGAGTACAGTATGTACTATAATGAAATCAAGATGTCAGGTCATCATTCCCGTTGTCGTGATAATCATAAGAGTCAAGTGTATCATGCCGGGTGTCAAGTGATAGCATGACAAGAGGGTGATATTCGTCAAGTGACAAGTCATGTAATAACAAGGGGCAATTATCTGGTAGTAGTATGTCGGGTGGTAACATGTCGGTTGACAAGTGATACAACCAAGTGGAGCTGAGTATGCTGGAGGCACAGGTAGCGAACAGAGTTTAGACACTAATACGCTTGGCGAGGTTACCGGGACGACTCATTTTTAGAATACGAGTGGAAGGTCCGGTAGCAACTTGCCTAGACGGATTTAGTGAATAAAGCGCTGAGCGCTAAGTATGCTAATCAGATGGAGCTGAGAAACCTGACGGTCCCAATCACCTCTCTTTCGAGATAGTGAGAGACCGGAGGCTGAATGGTCGCACGAGTTGTTCTATCCTATTACAAGCATTACAGTATATCAGTCCGGGACATATCCACAGATTACAACACACACACACACCTGTACAACCACATCGCACTGCTACCAATAACAACATAATAATGATTTTAATACAAGTCTATTTTCTGGCGAGGAAAATCACTCGCCTAAAACGCCACTTTTCAAGCTTTGCGCGTCCGATTCCCCGGGAAAGGAAAATACCAAGCGAGCAAAGGAAAGGGGGCTTGGCCTTTTGGGTGGCCGCCGGCCCTAGGGTGGTGCGCCACCCCTTGGTGGTGGCCTAGGGAGTGGCCGGCCCCAAGGAGAGGGAGGAGGAGAGGAAAGGGAAGGTGATTTTGTTGGTGGTGGTATTTGATAAAGAAGATGGATTTTGGTGGAGAAAAAAAGAAAGTAAAGGAGGTGATGTATGGAGGTGGAAGTAATGGAGATGGAGGTGGTGTTGCGATGGTGAAATTAATGGTGGAAGTGAAGATGGTGGTGGAAAATAGTAGGGGTAATGGTGATGTTTGTTGTTGTCGTTGTAAGCCTCACCATAATGATTACCGGAATAATCGTAAACGATTACCGGAATAATCACCGGAGGGGTTACCGACGAAGAAGAGCTCGGCACCAATCCAAAGGAGGTGGCCGGCCCTAAGAGAAGATGATGGGGTGGTGGTTTGTGGAGAGGTTTTGTTGTAGTGGTAGTTTTGGAAAAGGTAAAGGAGAAGGTGGAGACTTTGGTGGAGTTGTTGAAGTTGTGGTGGTTTAAATGGAGAGGGAGGAGGAAGAAGATGAAGGTAGGAAGTTAGAGAAGTTGTAGTGGTGGTGGTTGTGGTGGAGATGAAGGAGGAGTTGGTGGTGGTTAAGGTGTTGGTGAAGAGAAAAATGAAGTGAAATGAAGAAGGAAAGGTTTATATAGGAATTGGATTTGTGAAGGTGATGTAAATAAATATTTAGAGAGGGGGTTTTTTGAAAAAATGGAGAGGTGAGGTGTCTCTTGGCCGGCCATGGTGATGGGAGAGGGATTTGAGTGGTTTGAGATATTTTGGAGAAGATATTTTTGGTGGAAGGAGAAGATATTTTTGGTGGAAAGTTGTAGAAAGTATTGGAAGAATGGAGAATTTGGTGGAAGGAAAAGGAAAGAAAGAAAAAGGAAAAAGGAAAAGAAAATGAAAAAAAGGAAGATATTTTCTTGGAAGAAAAAGTGAAAATAATTAGAGTGGCGGATTCCCGGGATTCGGTTGCGGATGCGGAAAACTTTCGGAAAAATACCGAAATCGTCCGAAAATCAAGTATCTCGGAACGACCCGCAAAAATTCTCAAAAATCAAGAATATTATTTTAAGAATCATTGTGAAATTCGTTTCAAGAAATTATATATAGTTTTTAAATTAAAAATCTTGGAATCGACCGCCAATATCGGTCGACGCTAAATCCGGCAGAAATCTGTTAAATTTTGAAAATTCCAAAAAAAAGAATTAAGGTAGTAAATATTATTCTAAGTAGATATGTGAAAGCGGTTTCTCAAAATTGACCCCAGTTGTAAATTAAAAATTCAGGAATAAACCAGCGGTACCGATTAATCCCGATTTTAGGGTATAAAAAAATAATTCAGAAAAAATCTGAAAAATCATGAAAAATCTAGAATATTGGGAAATAGTGTTTGAAACTAAAATTGACCCAATTGGATTACCAGAGAGATCAAATAATGTAGTACTTCCATTGTACGAGAAATAAATAAGAGAAAATAATAAATAAAAATAACAAAGTGTTTAACAAAGCAGGATACGCATCTGAGTACGTATTCTGAGGATGGGGTGTTACATGATCACAACTCTTGATCACCTAAAATCCTCTCACAACAAATCCCTATAGGTAGATATAGCAATGGATAGCTCAAGTGGGTGTGTGAGAAAACATGGATGGAAATTGTGGAGGAAAACTCAAGAAATCTCTTTTTAAAACACTCTTGATAAACTCTCCTTTTAATTGGAAGTATTGGCTCTAAATTTTGTGGAGAAAAACCTCTTAAAAGAGTAAGAAAAACTGGCTCTAAAAGTCTCCAAAAATCTTAGAGAAAAACAATGCCCAAATCCCCAAATTTATAGGGCTAAAAAAACTAGTCGTTGGGGTCTGACAGAACTGTCGGTCGACCGGCCGGTCGACCGCCAATGGTCATTTTTCCGACCGTTGGAGCAACGGTCGACCGCTCGATCGACCGAGCTACTGGAACAGAGAGCAGTCTCTCTGTCGGTCGACCGACCCGGTCGACCGCCTGCTCTCTGGCGGTCGACCGGGTCGGTCGAGCGGCGCTCCAGTGCACAATGGCGTGCACGTCTGTGCACGTCGGTCGACCGAGTTGGTCGGCCGACTTCAAGCTGCGGTCGACTGTCCCGGTCGACCGGCTGAAGCCTGGTCAGGGATTTTGGGAAAGAAAACTTGGTCATTTTTGGCTTAAATAAAATCCCATAAAATACTGAAAAATCTACAAAAATAGTTTTACCAATATGCTTTGACAAACAAACATGTTTGCACAAAATCAAGGCATGTTATAAATGATTTGGACTATTTTTGTAATATGGAAAAATTGGCTCAAATGAAAAACAGTATTTTTCCAAACTTTGTTTTTCCAAAACATCTCCAAATACAAAAACAAGATATTTAAACAACTTTGAAAGCATAGGGTGTATGGATATGATCCACTACACAAACATGGTGAAATATCTATGTTTTTGACATTAAACTTTAAACTTGGTTTTGGATAAAACATATAAACTTGAATACCAAAAACCAAATATGTATTTTTCTAAAATAGAAAATCTTTTATAAAAACAAAACTATCAAGAGTGTGTGTGTATATGATATACTTGAGCAATCCACCAACTATTCTATCCTTACATTTTATCTAAAAATAAAATCTTCTAAAACAAATCTTGACACAAGTCTTCATCTTCTTGAAGTCTTCACTTGAAGCCTTCTCATCTTCTTGACTTGGTCCAAACACGATCCAATGGCTTTTGGATCAAACCGTACTAGCTCCAAAACTTGACTTCAAATCTTTTGTTGAGCTATGTACCTACTAAGATCTTGATCATAAATCTGTCACTAATTAAACACAAGATCATTAGTACTATAACTACATGAGTTGATCATCATCAAAACTAAAGTGATGGGCCTTCGGGCCAACACCCTATACATCAGAATATACTAAATCAAATGGCTTAACAGCCCTCTTATTGACCCGACTAGAGTAAGACACACGATGGTGCTTTCCTAACTGATGAAACTCACATTCTATGGATGAAATCTGACCATGATTAGGATCAAGAAATTTTAATGTAAGTAGAGAAAGGTGATCTAACCGATAGTGGTAGTCCAATGTTGAAGAAGTGCTGATGCATGTCACCTGATCGGATGTCAACTCTACCTCATATAGCCTGTTCCATTCAAGTCCTGTGCCAATCACCTTCCCATCCCAGGCTTCTGAAATACACAATATGGTGGGAAAATATCATCATACAATTTAAAAATTTGATAATAAGCTGTAAGGAAAACAAGGTAAATAAAAACAGACGATAGAGAAAAGGTAGGGGTGGTAGCGGCAGTACCAATACCCTAAATCGGTGTGCAGGAGCCATATGCTAATCTTACAGAGTTAAGGTATGAGGTAAGAGTAAAAGATGACATAATACATCGGTTCTCAGTCATGTAATCAGTAGCTCCTGAATTTATAATCCAAGTATGTGACTTAGACGATGTAAGACAAGATATAAAGTAATTATTTAAGTTAAAGTGGTAGAGAAATAGGGATGCTCGCTTGGTGGAGATGGGAAAAGGGTTTTGGGATTTAGGGGGATTTTTGAGTGTCTCTTATACCATGTTAAAGGTGCATCGGAGATTGAGAGAAAAAGAGATGAGTTTTATGACTCACTTTGGTGTGTATATATAGAGATCAATGCAGAGTACATTCTATCCCACAAGCAATGTGGGACTAAAAACTAAACTAATACATAGAATACCTCTCAACACATACTAAGCCTAACTGTGAATTCCAGCCCCTTTCATCAGCATTCATCGAGGGAATAATAAGAAACAAACCTCCTTACAAAATTCAGCATGAAGATTAATTTCACGCCATTTTGATCAATCAAGTGAACCCAGGACTCTATGTACTTATCAGTTTAGTTTGAAAGATGACTATCCTTCGATGTAGTTTGTTTCATTATGACTAATTTCCATCTCTGTATCTCTCTGTTTCAAAGGGGGAATAATTAGACTCCCCAGAAAGAAAAGATGACTGACTTGTTGGTCCACAGAACTCCTCGTTAGAAAATTGTGGTGGATGAATTTACGGCCACCATGTAGACCGGTCAATTTGAATGAAGCCAAGGTTTCTTCTACTCTATTCTACATGCCAAGGGCAAACGACTTTGATGTGTGGAAGTCTTTTTGTTTTGTCCTTTCCTGTTTCCAAATGGCTCCACTTTGATATTTCTTTCCTCCTATTGATCCTTAGTCTCTGTCCTATCCTAAGAGCAGCATCAACTTTCAAATGGTTGGAAACAATCAGCTTTCTATGTCAGAAAAAAGAATTCTAGAAGGAAAAAAAAATCCAAAAAGAAAGAAAAATGAGTGGGCAAGGGTTACCATCTTGACCAAGGTAAGATGACTTTGAAATGTAAACGTCCTCTGGAACGTCATTTTCTGTCATTTTTAGTGTGTCTATCTTTGAATTTCTGGTGCATATTTCAACACTCGATTGCTTGAACAAGTCAATAAGAAGAAAATTCTGAATGATTCCGAAGGTCTTCTAATAATTCCGAGGGGAAACGAGTCTGATACTATAAGAATGAACTTGATCATGTTCTTTTTTCTCCATTTAGAGAGTTCCTCATGGCGCAGATGTGGCCAGCCTTCCTGTTGTTTGCAACTCTGCTGCTTGGGTGTAATCATGCCAGTTCCTTGGTACCAAAATTCGACAATGTGACTGATCGGCATGCACTTCTCTCCTTCAAGTCCATGATATCTGATGCCCCGAGAGGATCACTAGCCTCCTGGAATGACTCTATCCATTTCTGTCAGTGGCCAGGCATCACTTGTGCTGGCCGACGACACCCTCAAAAGGTTGTCTCCTTGGTCCTCAGCTCACTGGGCCTAGCTGGATCCATATCACCTGCTATAGGCAACCTCACATTTATGAGGAAGATGGATCTCTCTAGCAACCAGTTTTATGGACCCATCCCACAAGAGATGGGTCGCCTCTTCAGACTGCAGCATCTCAATTTGAGCCAGAATTCTCTCGAAGGAGGTATTCCTGCATCACTGTCTAGTTGTTTGCAGTTACAGAAAATTAGCATGCGCGACAACATGCTGACAGGTAATATTCCACCTGGTCTGAGTAGCTGCTCGGACCTTCAACTGATAAATTTGAGCAACAACAGTCTCATGGGACACATCCCACCTGGATTGACAAACCTCTCCTTTCTTTATGCTCTAGTTTTGGACTTAAACCAACTCAGTGGCAGCATCCCACCTACCATTGGGAACCTTTGCAATCTCTCCTCTCTTCGGCTTGCTTATAACCAGTTAGCAGGGAGCATCCCCCTTCAATAGGCAAACTTTCCAAATTAACAGAACTACATCTCCTCGGCAACCTGCTCACTGGCGCCATCCCACCTCCACTCTGGAATTTGTCTTCCCTTTCTCGTCTCTCTCTGGCGGAAAACAACCTATCAGGTTTGCTTCCATCGAATGTAGGCCAAATGCTTCCCCTGATTGAAGAAATTGACCTTTACGAAAACCAATTTCATGGATCTATCCCTATGTCATTATCTAATGCGTCTTATCTTGAAGGCATCCAACTTTCGCGCAACAGGTTCAGCGGTATAATCCCTTCGAACATAGGAAGCTTACAAAATCTAAGATGGTTAGATTTAGCTTACAATCTGTTAGAAGCTAAGGGAGTCAATTCATGGAGCTTCCTCAATAATTTGACCAATTGTACCAACTTGCAGATTTTGCAGCTAGATTTCAATAACCTTGGTGGCATGCTTCCAAATTCCATCTCAAACCTTTCCACCAAACTTCAGCTTCTATCAATGGGGGACAATGAAATATCTGGAAACATATCGCCAGACATAGGAAACCTTGGGAGCTTGACAGAACTCAGCTTGCAATCAAACTTCCTCACAGGCTCAATTCCTACCACTACTGGGATGCTTCAGCACTTGAATTTATTGAATTTGAAAAGAAACAAGCTATCTGGGGAGATTCCATCTACCATTGGAAACCTTACTCAACTGATTTATCTTGCCCTAGGTTATAATAAATTGAGTGGAATAATACCGGCAAGTCTCGGAAATTGTCAAAGTATATATTTTCTAAACCTTGAATCCAATGACCTTACTGGTGGCATCCCCAAAGAAATTCTTACCATAGCCACCTTCTATGATGCTCTAGTCTTGGCATTCAATTCATTAACAGGGTCAATACCATCAGAAGTTGGGAGTTTGAGAAACTTGGGAAAACTTGATTTTAGCATGAACAAATTGTCTGGAAAAATTCCTAGCAGTCTTGGTGAATGTCGAGAGCTGGAATACCTCTTCCTTCACGGAAACTTGTTTCATGGAGATATTCCTTCATCTTTGAGTGCCTTAATAGGCATTCAATATATCGATCTTTCAAATAACAACTTGTCAGGGGAAATACCAGGTTTCTTTCAGGACTTCCATTCCCTAATCTATCTCAATCTCTCTTTCAATAATTTTGAGGGTCCAGTTCCAAGAGAAGGGATCTTTGCAAACACGAGTGCAGTTTCAATGATTGAAAACAATAATCTCTGTGGAGGGCATCCAAAAATGCACTTGCCAGCTTGCCCATCTCAGTCCCCAAACAAGAAGCATAACTATCTTTGGTTGTTGATAGTGAGCATTTCAATTTTTGCTTCCTTGGTTGTGCTCTTTTGTATTCTTGTTGCATGTTGCCGAATGCACAAGTCCAAAAGAGAACATCTAGTCACAGAATCCATAAGTGAACAAATGATGGTGTCTTATGCTGAACTTTTGACAGCAACAAATGGGTTCTCTAGTGGCAATTTAATTGCAATTGGAAGTTTTAGTAGAGTATATAAAGGTATACTGCATGATGATCACAGCATGCAGGTTGTTTCTGTGAAGGTATTGAACCTTCAGCTGCAAGGAGCAACCAAGAGCTTTATTGCTGAATGTGAAGCCTTGAGAAATATTCGGCATCGAAATCTTGTTAAGATCCTTACAGCCTGTTCAAGTGTGGATTTTAGAGGTAATGAGTTCAAGGCTCTGGTTTTTGAGTTCATGGCCAACGGAAGTTTAAATGATTGGCTGCACCCAAAAGACAAGGAGGGACCTAAACGAAAGAGATTGACCTTTATACAGAGATTGAACATAGCCATGGATGTGGCTTTGGCACTGGATTATCTCCATCATTATGGTGAGATACCTATTATTCACTGTGATCTGAAGCCGAGCAATGTTCTTCTCGATGATGACATGACTGCCCATGTGGGTGACTTCGGGATTGCCAGGATTCTCAAGAAAGTTGCCAGCAAGTCTTCTCAGTGCTCGACAAGCTCTATTGGTCTGAAAGGAACTATTGGATATGTTCCTCCAGGTACTAACTTTTTGAATTACATAGTTTTTTTTAGTTATGCAGTTGACTTATATTGATCTTTATGCTTAATATTTACTCCTTATTTAAAAAATATATATTGTCAAATTACTTCATAGGAGCAATTTAAATGTATATTTTATTTCCTATTGCTCTACTGAAACAACCAGGCTAACATGCCTCTTAATTTGCATTTGTATATGTCAACCAAAACAGAATACGGGGTGGGGAATAGTGTTTCTACACGAGGAGATGTGTATAGCTATGGGATGCTGCTATTAGAAATGTTTACAGCAAAGAGGCCTACTGATGACATTTTCATAGAAGGCCTAGGCCTGCGGAAATTTGTGGAGATGGCGTTTCCTCAACGAGTCACAGATGTCATTGATGTGCAATTGCTATCATGTGTAGATGGAGAAGAAACTGATGATCCTCAAAGTACGGATGGAGCTAGAGCTATAGAGTGTATAGCTTCAGTGCTTCGAATTGGCATCTTATGTTCAAATGAACAACCAACAGAACGACTGGAAATGGGGGAAGTCACCAGGGAACTGCATAAGATCAGAGATGTTTTCCTCAGAAATTGAAGCTGGGTAGCTGAGTTCAAAGGTGAGGGTCCATCTAGAGCTGTTCAGTATTAGGCCATTGATGTCAGGTTACAATCAATCAAAAAGAATAATGTCCCTACAATATTACAGCTGAAAATTTTAGTAAGTTAAGTGTTCCCTATAGTGATATATTGTATAATACATCTAAGCAGTATGTTTACTAAGAGAGAAATGTTTCAATAGGTTATCACTTATCAATAAAACATGACTCAATGAGCAGGCACAATAAACTGGGCATTGTAACGGAAGCCTCCAGTAGCTTTTGGATTTGGTATAACTATAATCAATGATCAACCAGACCTACCTCTGAACACAATGTAACAAGGATAAGCGAGAAGCCAAGCAAATAAGAGGTTATTTTTCTAGATTGAAAAGGAATGGAATCTTGCCTACCGTTCCCACTTTTATAGTGAACAAGAAAATTTTCATACATGGAAAGCTTGGATTAGTTTGAAGGATTTCCGACCATTTGCAATTCACACCAAGACGGCCTTTTATAAGCTTTCATAACTTGAGCACTAAAAAAAAAAATCATATATAATAGAACAAATCACAAGCATAAAAAAATATATACAAGATTTGCCTTATGCTTATGCTTAAAAAAAGATCTGTAAGTCAACTAAAAAATTCCAACTCAATATATCGCCTTTGATAGATACAGGCAGAAAAGGAAATTTTAAAAAAATAAAATTCTAAAAATGAAATAATTCTCGAATATATAGAGAAAATTTCAATTGCGCTCGCAACCTTTAAATTTAAGTTGTGCAAGACAAGATCATCAATTTAGATTATGGTAATAAAAAAATGATGAAGTAAACGATAGAAGTACATCTAAATCTATTCTGAGGATATCATATATGAATAATAAACTTTGGCAGATTATGGTTCACGTTTGTTTTTCTGAACGTAAGTGTTGCAGCCTTTGCTAATGATATTTTTAAGATTTTAATTCTTATTATTAATAGGATGACTAATTATCAGTTACCAACAGTAACACAAAAAGAAAAAAGTAGTTAGCAACTGATAATTTAGAAAAGCAGAAATGTAATATCCCTAACTAATAATATTGTATTTCTATCTTATAAATTATTTGGATTACTTATCATTATTTTTATCGATTTATCTATTTTTGTATATGTGTATTAGTATATTTATATATTATATTTATACACTATTATTGCTCTTATTATTATCCTTGCTATTATAATGGTTTAGTAGTAGTATTATTATTATGGTTATTATTATTAGTTGTATTATTCAACTCCTTTTTCTAATTATTTTTCCATAATCCCTAGCTCATTTCTTTTCCTCCCTCATTTCAATTCCTTTTTCCCTTGGCCCAAACCAAGCCCAAGTCAAGCCCTTAATCCATTTCCATTCCCCTGATTCCTACCCAAACCCGTTAACTCCAATCCAAACCCAATAGCCCATTGATCCAAGCCCATTAGGCCATTACCATATTCCCTAACTCAAACCCTATAACACAATACCATATATATAATCATCTCATAAACTCTAACCCTAAACCTAAACTTAATCCCCCTTCTTCCACATCAGCCGCCAACAACATCTTCCCTCTGTAGATTGGTCGTAACTCAACCCCCTATCTGTCGCCGAGTTTCCCTCCTCTCCACCAACAATGGCCACACACCCCATGAGACATACTGTTGGCCCAAAGGCCCATCACTATAGTATTGATGATGATTAACTCATTTAGTTATAGTACTAATGATCTTGTGCTCATTTTGTTTCATATATTTAGATCTTAGTAAGTGTTTAGCCTCAACAAAATATTCGAAGTCAACTTTTGAAGCTAGCACGTGTTGATTCAAGAGCTCGCGCTTCAAGATCGCATCAAGTACTCAAGAGGAGTTTAGTTCATATATCAAGTTTGAACCAAGTCAAGATGGAGAAGAAGATTTTCAAGACTTAAATTCGTGTTTGTAAGTGTCAAGATTTTCTTAAGGTTAAAATATAAAGGATAAATTAGTTGTGGATTGCTCAAGCTCATATACACACACAAAAACATTTAAAGTTAAATAGTTTTAGTCTTCGGAAAATACAGTTTTGGTTTTGGTTTCAAAGAATACATCTTTGAGTTTTATGAATAGATTTCATCAAAACAAGTTTACGTGTGTATTGGATTTCATTTCCATACACGCTATGCTTCTAAAGAGTTTCAATATCTTGTTTTTTATTTGAACAAGTTTTGAATAAATCAATTTTTCATTTAGAAAGGTTGTTTTTTAAAATACGATTTTTGATTTAAAGCTTAATTTGTATACCTCAAAAATAGTTCAAATTGTTTGTAATATGTGTTAATTTTTGATCACACATATTTATACTTCAAAGTATTTCAATGAACCTTTTTTGTGAAATTTATGAGATTTAATAGAATTTTTATGGTTTTAAAAAGTTAGAATTTCAACCCTATAAAACAGTTTTTAGGTTGTTGGCGGTCGATCAATCAGTTGACCGGATCAGGCTCGGTCGACTGAGTGGTCGACCGACGTGCACAAAATGTGCACAAGCCCATGGCCTTAGGGCCGGTCGACTATGCGGTCGACCGATTCAGAGAAGTTGCTCTCTGGATCTGGCCCCGGTCGACCGACCAAAAAGCATTGCTCTCTAGTTTTGGCCATGGTCGACCGACTGGTCGATTGGTAGGGCATTGGCTTGGGTGCGATCGACCGAGCGGTCGACCGGCAACCCGAACGGTCAGATTTTTGATCGTTGGCCGGTCGACCGACAGATCCTTCTGGTCAGAAACTATGTCCAACGCTAGTTTCTAAACCCAATAAATTAGGGTTCTCTTGGCCAGTTTTATGTAAGATTTTGGAGAAGTTTTAGAGCCAATTTTTTCATCTCTCTTAGAGTTTTTCTCCACAAGTTTTTGAGATAAACTTCCATATCAAAGGAGAGTTTATCAAGAGTATTTTCTTGATCTTTTTCAAAAGGATTTTCTTTGAGTTTTTCATCTCCACATCTATCTTGTTTTCTCATACAAACTTGAGCTATCTATTGCTATATTCATCCTATTTAGATCCTTGTTGTGAGAGAGTTTGTTGGTGATTAACAGAAAGAAGATCACCAAGTGTTTCAAATTTATATTTGAGGTGTTGTGGAGGTTGTGGCCTCGGCGAGCTTGCGGGTTCGCGTTGTGTAGAGTTCTTGAGGGAGCTCATTGTAGAGATTGTGACCTCGACGAGCTTGCGGGTTCGCGTGTGTTGTTCTTGCGGGAACAAGTGAGGAACTTGCGGGTCTAAGAGTTCTTGAGGGAGCTTGTTATAGGTGTTGCGGCACCGAGTGATCTTGCGGGATCATTTATAATGAGAATCCTTCATAGTGGTGAAGGCGAGGACATAGAGCAAGTGGCTCGAACCTTGAAACAATTCTCTCGTGTTTGCGATTGCTCATCTCTCTCACTCACTTGTGTTTATATATCTTGCATGCTTTTATTGCTAACATTCTTATATGCTTGATATATTTGTGCTCAATTAAATATATGCTTGGGATTGTTCGCTTACACTTGTATTCAACCAAGAGAGCCATAGTGGCACCTCAACTCTTAGTCTAGAGAAATTTTGAGGAGATAGTCCAGAGCCCTTCACCGAAAATTCGGCTTCACTCTTTGGTTATACATCGTGTGTTATTTTAGTTTGCATAATAGTTTTTGATTCCGCATTAGTTTTGCATTAGATTAGCAAGTCACCTATCCACCCCTCTAGGTGACCTACGCATACTCCTTCCCTCTGCCGAGATCAACCCCGGAGCACCGCCAGAATCCACCTCCACCGTGCCACATTATCCTCCGTGGCCTTCTCCTTAGTCGTGGTCTCTCCCCTCAGGCCTGCCCTCTTCCCCGTCGACCAGAGATTCTCGTGCCTTCACCTCATATCGAAGACCACAGCCACGACCTCTCGACCTTCTCCCAGCACAGACCAGCCATGTGCGCCCCCACCATCTGCCAACAGATCCCCCAGCACTTAGCTGAGCCTCCATCCATCCTCCACTGCAACTTCAGCCCACGACACAGTACCATCACTTCTACTGGCCTTCTGTCGTGCACCCCTCCTAGCTGTGGCAACATATCCCTCACCCGGAGTCCCCCATCCATCGAGCCATCTCCCCTTGGCAGCCGACTCGATGGCCATGAGCCGCCTACGACAACACCACATCTTGCCCTTCATCCATGGCCACACATACCAGTGTAAGCACTCCCATGCAACAACAGCATCCCGTGGTAGCGGTACCTCCTCCGCGAGCTCCACGAGCACTCCGACGAGCTTCGCCGTGTGCAAGTAATACCACTAGAGCCCCATCGATCTCCGGCGAGAACTTGCCGCATCCCCTCCTTGCTCGCCATGGCCGTGAGTATCTCTCATCCCCCCCATTTCTATTTCTCTCTCCCCGTAAATATATTTGGTGTTTTATGTGATGAAAATGTGTGTGTGTTTCTTAATGTGCAGTATATGTGTTTAGATGTGTGTGTTTATATTTGTATGTAAGTATGTTTTAGTGTATATTATTTGGTTGTTTTGAATGCCCTGTGCATGGATGAGTTTGTGGGAATGTATATAGATATATGTAAAGGTGGGTGTGCATGTGTATGTATGTATATAATGTGTGTGATATTATGTTAGTATTGTATTCACATATTTGAGTGTGAGTTGGTTGCGTGTTGCAGCGATTCAGACTCGTTCGTGCGATCCAAACTCGGTAACGGGAGATTCTGATTTATGCCCGTTATGAACCCTAAACATAAGCGACAAGTAAAACCGAACCATGGGATGATCTAGAAATTCATACCAGTTTGTGCAGTGAAGGCCAGATGGCGATTCGGATCCAAAATCGCGTCATTTCATGTGAGTGTTTATTTATTGGTCTATTTTAATATCAGCGTTTTATCTTATTGTCTCATGCGAATGTATATACGATTTCTGCATTATTCTGTTCATGCTGATCACTATTGTTATATCGAGACGCTTTGATATTATTTTATTGATATATCATATTCTTTGTTACCAATATTGTTATCGTTTTGTTCCGGTATTCTACTCTAACGAGTGATAGTCATGATTTTTCTTATTAGCATAACCGGATGAGGAATTGAATTGTAAATTCAATGATTTATTAAATGAGATTTTGCATCGTTGATAGATTGGGGCTTTTATACTGGGATCGGTCAGTGGGGATTGACTTAGAGTTCAGGAATGCCTGAAATTGTACCGCTTGAATTAGTCAGTGGACTTTTAATTGGAATAAAGATTGACTTGAGATTTGAGAGCAGATCAGATTAGTTAGAATAGTGGACTTTACCATTTGTAATATATTATTTGAAATGTATTATTTTTATTAGGAGAGAGTAGATTATTTCTAGTGGTGATAAATCAGATATATCCTCGATATTAGATGTACTTGGGTTCAATGTATGTCATTGAGGTTAATATTAAATTGTTATTATTTAGTTTGTAAAGACCTAGATGTGAGGGATTTGGGCTGGGATCTTATCGATCTAGAGGATGATTAGTTGGTAATTATGCTTAAGTAAATGGATTTTTATGGGAATCATTATCGGAGTAAATCTTCATTTATTTGATGATAACTTAGATGAGAATCTAAATGGATATTGAGAATTTATTTAAAAATGAGGTAGCCTTATAAAAGATGGGATCTTGGACTTAGACTTGTTAGCAGATTCGATTGGAGTGGAGTTGACCTTGACTTGAGAAATATATATTTGATTGGACTGGTCAGAATTAGTGGATTATATGTTTGCACATTTGATTAGTTACATTGGGTTTGGATCCTTTTGATTGAGCTTGATGAAACTGAGGTTGACCGGTGATCTGAATTAGATTTGGGTGGTGATGGCTGATAAGGTATGGTGAAGTGTGTATTTATTTTAGATATTGAGACTTTTATACATCAGTGATTTAGAGGAGAGATATATTGATGAGTTAGAGGATTAGAGTAGATCAACATGAACGAAATAATGATTATTGATTTATTGATGTGATAATTTACTATATTAGATACATTGACATGGAGTGATACTTGATGTTCACAAGACTATTGAGACTATAAATCGATTGATCAATTATTATTATATGCAGTACAGGAAGATGAGATCTTGATCAGTTCTATATAAGATAGTACATCGATTAGATGGTATATGACTTGTTATTGTGCTACTTCATGTTACAAAAAGTTACGAGAAAAATATTGTCAGACCGTAACACATGTATTGTTCTATTGTTTTACCATTTACACAGTTATATTATCCTCATTGTTATTGTTACCATCATTGATATTGTTACTGTCACTGTATCGTCCCAGTAATTGAAATAACATGAATATTGATTGTTCTAAATAATAATGTAAATAAACAACTCATATCGGGATTGGGAAAATTGAAAGAGGAGACAGCGTCTGTATTTTAGGTGGACCTAGGATAGAGTTGCGCAGCCGAGATAGAGTTCCACTGCAGGGTTCTGGGGATGACTGACATCCTGTATTATTTCTATTATTATTGTTATTGACTACCTAGCAGTAGGAGCTGGTTCAGCGCCAAGTGATTGGGTCATGGTTCTGGGTATGTACGGCACCCATCTAAAGGATGACAATGTCTTTTCTATTGATTTTAATAACTTAGGACCCTGATGATACGTGTAGTAGGTGTAGTATGAGATGCGTTTATTACAGGTGGCAATTGGTGTTCGCTGACATAATTAATAACAAAAGTAAATTCTTATATTGACATTATACATGCATGTTATATTGGACATCTGATTGTACACTTGACTATAGTATTGACTGACTTCATTAATGTTCATTTATGTTTAGCATGTTATTTCAGTCCTGTATATATTTTCATGGCCTGCTCATACGTTATATGCACGTGCACCTTTTTCTTTTATTTTACACACTCATTGGGTCGCTTTCTGACGACCCTGGATTTGCACGTCCAGTTATTGGATGTTTGATTTCATTGATCAGGTGTTCGTTGAGATCGGGTGCTTTACGAGGACTGAGAGTTTCTCCCTATTTGGTTCTGGTATTCTTATCTTCCTTTTTATCTTTGTGGTTTCTCTAGTTTACTGATTCCATATATATCAGACTCATTGCTTGATTTTATTCCTTTTTCATCTGAGATCTGTGTAGTCATTATATGTATTATTGCGATGATATCGATTTATCATGGTGATTATATAGCTTGTTCAGGTTATTTTTAGCTTGGCGTGTATACATGGGGTATATTCCTCACATATATGTTGGCCCAAAGGCTCATCACTCTAGTTTTGATGATGATCAACTCATGTAGTTATAGTACTAATGATCTTGTGTTTAATTAGTGACAGATTCATGATCAAGATCTTAGTAGGTGTGTAGCTTCAATAAAGGATTTAAAGTCAAGTTTTGGAGCTAGCACGGTCTGATTCAAGAGCTTGTGCATCAAGACCACATCAAGTACTCAAGAGGAGTCTAGCTCGTTGGATCGTGTTTGGACCAAATCAAGAAGATGAGAAGACTTCAAGTGAAGACTTCAAGATCAAGACTTGAGTCTAGGTTTGTTTTTATAAGATTTTATTTTTAGATAAAATGTAAATGATAGAATAGTTGGTGGATTGCTCAAGTATATCTTATACACACACTCTTGATATAGATATGTTTTCATAAAAGAATTTTTAGTTTGGAAAAATCAATAGAGTTTTCATTTTGGAAAAATACCGGTTTGGTTTCTGATATTCAAAGTTTACATATATTTAACCAAAACCGAGTTAGAGCTAAAATGTCAAAAACATAAGATATTTCACCATATATGTGTAGTGGATCATATTCATACACTCTATGCTTTAAAAGAGTTTAAAATATCTTGTTTTTGTATTTGGAGAAGTTTGGAAAAATAAGTTTTGGAAAAACCAATTTTGGAAAAATACGGTTTTCGTTTTTAGCCAAAATTTCCTAGTCACAAAAATAGTTCAAATTATTTGTAACATGTCTTAATTTTGCTCAAGCATGTTTGATTATCAAAGTATAATGTTAAAACTATTTTTATAGATTTTCATGATTTTATGGGATTTTGTTTGAGCCAAATTGACCAAGTTTTCTTTTCCAAAAATCCCTGACCTGGCTTCTGCCGGTCGACCGGACCGTCGACCGAGCTTGAAGTCGGTCGACCGAGTCGGTCGACCGACGTGCACAAACGTGCACGCCATTCCTGGCTGGAGGGTCGGTCGACCGACCCGGTCGACCGCAGAGAGCTTCTGCTCTATGGAAAGCCCCGGTCGACCGGGCCGGTCGACCGGACAGAGAGTCTGCTCTCTGTATCCAGGCCACGGTCGACCGCTGGCACAACGGTCAGAAATCTGACCGTTGGCCGGTCGACCGGGCGGTCGACCGACAAGCCAACCTGGCTCCAACGGCTAGTTTTACTAGGTCTATAAATTAGGACATTGGGGGCTGTTTTAAAGAAGATTTTAAGTGAATTTTTACAACAGTTTTTCCTACTCTTTCAAGAGGTTTTCTCCACTTATATTAGAGCCAAATATTTCCAATTAAAAGGGGAGTTTATCAAGAGTGTTTCAAAAGAGAATTTCTTGTGTTTTTCACCATAGATTTAATCCTTATTTTCTCACACAACACTTGAGCCATCCCTTGCTATATCTACCTATAGGGTCTTTGTTGTGAGAGGATTTTAGGTGATCAAAGAGTTGTGATCACCAAAGTTCATCTTTGTACTTTGAGGAGGCGGACTTGCGGGTTCGCGGTGTTTCGAGTTCGTGTGTGAACTCGGTGTTTGAGGTGCGGCCTCGGCGAGCTAGTGGGCTTGCGGTGTGTTCTTGCGGGAACGAGTGAGGGGAATAGAGAGTCCAAGAGCTTGTAGGTGTTGCGGCACCAAGTGATCCGGTGGGATCGATTTTAGTGGAAATCCTTCATAGTGTTGAAGGCGGGGATGTAGAGCAAGTATGCTCGAACCTCGAAACAAATCTCCCGTGTTTGCGATTGCTCTCTCTATCTCTTACTTGTTTATATATCTTGCATGCTCTTATTGTCTTTATCTTTATATGCTTGATATATTGTGTGCCTATTGTTATATGCTTGGGGATTGTTTGCTAACACTTGTATTCAACCAAAAGAGCCAACGCGGCACCTCAACTCTTATTTAGAGGAATCTTGAGGAGTTAGTCCAGAGCCCTTCACGGGGAATTCGGCTACACTCTTGTGTTATGCGTGATGTTTAGTGTAATAAGTTTTTAATTCCGCATTAATTAACCATTAGATTAGCCATCACCTATTCACCCCATCTCTAGGTGATTTACAATTGGTATCAGAGCCAAGTGCTCTTGATTTGGGTCTTACAACCTAGAGTTAAAGATCCTCATTATTAGGCTAATCACAATATTTGTTCACACACCACGGACTTCATGACACCTCCCACCTTTGACATCCTTAACATCCAAACTTGGAAGGTTAAGATGTCCTTATACCTCAAAGCCCTAGGCATTCATGTTTATTTTGCCACTACTAGAGATTCTTATGTTTAAATGGCAAAAATATTGAGGCTAATGCAAAAGCCCTACATGCTTTAAGATCTACCCTAAATGATATTTATTTATCTAGGGTTGCTAATCTTGATTCGGCTTTTATAGTTTGGAACTCCTTGATCTCCCTTGGCGAAAAAGAACAATATTATGCGGGGAGCGATTCGGATGTTGAAAGTGAGACCTCCAACGTGTGCTACATGGTCCAAGGGGATAACTCCCTGAGGTAACTACCGAATCCGAGGTAGAAGAGGATGTTGATATGTCCTATGATGAGCTTACATCTTTTGTCAACAACTTCTTGAAAAATATGACATGCTTAGAAAAGATAACAAGAATTTGAAAAAGAATTTTGATTGCATGTTAAAAGAAAATAATTCTTTTAAAAATAAAGTTGCATGTATTGAAAAAGAAAATGAAACTTTGAAAAATGAGAATGTTTCCTTGCTTTCTAAACTGAATGATCTTTGTGAAGGAAACACTACTTTGAAAAATAAAATTATTTGGTGGAAAATCAAAAGGAAGTTGCTTTGCATGAAAACACTTCATTAAAAAGAAAAATTAGTGAAAAAGAAAATGTTTCTAAAAAGAATAAGAAAAATGATTTTCATTCTCACCATGCTTTACATGCCACTATTAATCAAAATGAGATTAAATTTTTGAAAAATAAAATAAATTGTTTGAGCTCAACTTTGAGCACATGTGCATTTAATCATAATAGATTGGAGACATTGTTTTCAAAGAAACAATCTCCTCATGTTCATGCACATCACCCTCATCATGCATATGCACATTTTGCACGCCACACTCACACTCACACTCATATGCATCCTAAGGTGTACAATTGTACACATTGTTGCCACAAAGGCCATTTAGCAAAGTTTTGTTATGATAAGATAAATGCTTTAAATTTTGCTAATAAGAAAAATGTTTGGGTTCCTTACAAAGCTAACCCCAAGGACCCAAAAGAAAATGGGTACCAAAGTCCTCACCTTTTGTATTTGATGTAGGTGAGGGCTCTCACACGACGTGAGAGATTTGATGCCTTGATGGTGGATGCACATGGACTTGATGGACACATATTTGATGCACCGCTATCAAGGAGGTTTGGTGGGACAACCACCATGTTTTGGAGAATTAGAGCATTGTTCTTTGGTTTGGTAACTATCTCTAAACTCCTATTTTATTTATTTACATGCTTGTTCATATATGATATTTTTAGCATGTTCATGTCTTATTTGTTTTGTGCTTCATGCGGTAAATACTAGTTTAAATGTAGTTTTTTTATTAAAACTTGGATTTATACATGTACAAGTAGTGAGCAACAAATTGATTCATATATGTTTGCACTTCATTGTTCATTTGTACTCACTATATGCACATGTATAGCCTAGTTTGATGATTTTCTCATTTACACTTATTTTGCCTATTTTCATGCTTTACTTCATGTAACATTTCTATTCAAATCTAATAAATATACATGTATACCCCTTGAGTCATTTGCCTTCATGCAATTTATATTATGGACTCTTTTTATGTTTGGAATATGTATGCATATTGTTAGTTTTGAATAAAAACATACATATACCTAGAAGTTTGTTTTTAGATGAAAAATAAAATCTTTATGATTTTCATGATTTTTTGATTCATGTTTGTTTTGTGTATAATTGACTATTTTCATGAAAAATGCTAATTACATGATTCTTGTGCACTCACCTTTTATTTGTTTATTCATGACTATGTTTCATGATCATTTTGAGCCTTATAGATTTCGAGTGTCAAACTTTATGTATTTAGCATGCTTCATGATATACATATGATTTGGTTTCATGTTTTGAAGGATCTTTAACTAGTTTTTCAAAAATTAATCTAACTAGTTATTATTCTTCATTTGTTAGTGATTTTCACTATAAAAATATTTTCAAACCCTATTTTTGAAAACCCTTACCAACGCCGTCATGCGTGGACGGATGGGCGAGTATGACTTATTGAAAAATCTTTTATCTTGAGCATATAAAGGGTAGTAGTTATGAGTTATATACTTGATTTACATTGTTATTTTCAATTGGTATCTCAATTGATATTCATTTTGTATATACTCATATTTTGTTTCCTATATATGTATGTTTCATAATTTCCATAATATCAATTCCTATTGATATTGTCTTTTCCATACATATATATGTTTTGAAAATCAAGCACAATCAAATACATATTTATACTTGATTTTCAAAAGTGTGTTTATGCTAAGCTTACTTCAAATATTAATTTTTCAATTGATTTCTCATTTGATTTTTTTTTTACAATTAGTATTTTTATTGATATCAAAATGTACAATATGTTTCAATTGGTATCTATTGATCTATTTATTTCAATAGTATCCATGAAAATTTATATTGGTATCAAAATTCAAAATTTGTAATGTTTATTTACATTTGGTATCCTAAAACTTGATTGTTACAAGTGGTACCATTAAAAAAAAATTGTGTTTAATTGATATCTTAAAATATGATTTTCTAAAGATATCTTAAAATTTGTTTTATTGAGAAAATTCAAAATTTAGTGAAATTTTGAAAAATTAAAAATGTTTTGATTTGTATTGCCTATATGCAAGAGGAGCTTAACATCTCTTCTACATATAGATTCATGTTAAGTGTATCTTATATTGAGGAGCTTGACAACTCTTCTTTGTGTGATACGCGTGTGTAGGGGAAGCTTCGCATCTCCTCTTATGCATTGCATGTTATGCGTTATGTGAATTAGGGCTTGTCATCCCTCTTTCATGTAATGTATATATGTAGGGAAGTTAACTTTGTGTCTTCCTCTTCATGAATGTATATCGCATATATTCTTATTATTGATTTGAGTTTACCCCTTTATTGATTCTTTGTTTCAGACAAAAAGGAGGAGAAGAATTTGTTGATTTTATTTTTTACTTTAACCCCTTTGTTGATGATTGACAAAAAGGGGGAGAAGCATTTTAGTATATATGCATGTTTTGAAAAAAGGATTTGTTTATGCATATATGTTTTGTTTTGCAAATAGGCGAAAAAGAATTTGAAGATTTATTTTATACTTGATTGGCATGTTTATCTCCTTGTATTGCATACATGTTTATGAGCATTCATTGCATATTTATTATGTTTATTGAGATGCATGAGTTAAGGGGGAGCTTCTTTGAAGCTTTACTTTAATCCATGCATATATAACTTCATGAGTTTTGTCATCATCAAAAAGGGGGAGATTGTTGGCCCAAAGGCTCATCACTCTAGTTTTGATGATGATCAACTCATGTAGTTATAGTACTAATGATCTTGTGTTTAATTAGTGACAGATTCATGATCAAGATCTTAGTAGGTGTGTAGCTTCAACAAAGGATTTAAAGTCAAGTTTTGGAGCTAGTACGGTCTAATTCAAGAGCTTGTGCATCAAGACCACATCAAGTACTCAAGAGGAGTCTAGCTCGTTGGATCGTGTTTGGACCAAGTCAAGAAGATGAGAAGACTTCAAGAGAAGACTTCAAGTGAAGACTTCAAGATCAAGACTTGAGTCTAGGTTTGTTTTTATAAGATTTTGTTTTTAGATAAAATGTAAAGGATAGAATAGTTGGTGGATTGCTCAAGTATATCTTATACACACACACTCTTGATATAGATATGTTTTTCATAAAAGAATTTTTAGTTTGGAAAAATCAATAGAGTATTCATTTGGAAAAAATACCGGTTTGGTTTTTGGTATTCAAAGTTAACATATATTTAACCAAAAACCGTTTTAGAGCTAAAATGTCAAAAACATAAGATATTTCACCATATATGTGTAGTGGATCATATCCATACACTCTATGCTTTAAAAGAGTTTAAAATATCTTACTTTTGTATTTGGAGAAGTTTGGAAAAATAAGTTTTGAAAAACCTATTTGGAAAAATACGGTTTTCGTTTTTAGCCAAAATTTCCTAGTCACAAAAATAGTTCAAATTATTTGTAACATGTCTTGATTTTGCTCAAGCATGTTTGATTATCAAAGTATAATGTTAAAACTATTTTTGTAGATTTTTCATGATTTTATGGGATTTTATTTGAGCCAAATTGACCAAGTTTTCTTTTCCAAAAATCCCTGACCTGGCTTCTGCGGTCGACCGGACCGGTCGACCGAGCTTGAAGTCGGTCGACCGAGTCGGTCGACCGACGTGCACAGATGTGCACGCCAGTCCTGGCTGGAGGGCCGGTCGACCGACCCGGTCGACCGTAGAGAGCTTCTGCTCTCTGGAAAGCCCCGGTCGACCAGGCCGGTCGACCGGACAGAGAGTTTGCTCTCTGTATCCAGGCCACGGTCGACCGGCCGGTCGACCGCTGGCACAACGGTCAGAAATCTGACCGTTAGCCGGTCGACCGGGCGGTCGACCGACAGGCCAACCTGGCTCCAACGGCTAGTTTTTCTAGCTCTATAAATTGGGGCATTTGGGGGGCTGTTTTAAAGAAGATTTTAAGTGGATTTTTACAACAGTTTTTCCTACTCTTTCAAGAGGTTTTCTCCACTTATATTAGAGCCAAATATTTCCAATTAAAAGGGGAGTTTATCAAGAGTGTTTCAAAAGAGAATTTCTTGTGTTTTTCACCATAGATTCAATCCTTGTTTTCTCACACAACACTTGAGCCATCCATTGCTATATCTACCTATAGGGTCTTTGTTGTGAGAGAATTTTAGGTGATCAAAGAGTTGTGATCACCAAAGTTCAACTTTGTACTTTGAGGAGGCGGACTTGCGGGTTCGCGGTGTTTCGAGTTCGTGTGTGAACTCGGTGTTTGAGGTGCGGCCTCGGCGAGCTAGTGGGCTTGCGGTGTGTTCTTGCGGGAACGAGTGAAGGGACTAGAGAGTCCAAGAGCTTGTAGGTGTTGCGGCACTAAGTGATCCGGTGGGATCAATTTTAGTGAAAATCCTTCATAGTGTTAAAGGCGGGGATGTAGAGCAAGTGTGCTCGAACCTCGAAACAAATCTCCCGTGTTTGTGATTGCTCTCTCTATCTCTTACTTGTTTATATATCTTGCATGCTCTTATTGTCTTTATCTTTATATGCTTGATATATTGTGTGCCTATTGTTATATGCTTGGGGATTGTTTGCTAACACTTGTATTCAACCAAGAGAGCCAACGCGGCACCTCAACTCTTATTTAGAGGAATCTTGAGGAGTTAGTCCAGAGCCCTTCACGGGGAATTCAATTACACTCTTGTGTTATGCATGGTGTTTAGTGTAATAGTTTTTAATTCCGCATTAATTGACCATTAGATTAGCCATCACCTATTCACCCCCCCTCTAGGTGATTTACAATATATACGTTGCCGACTCTCTTCGCGGCTCCGTTTTTACGTATTTTTGAAGCGAGGCGTGACAGAAAATTCCTGTGTAGTATTGTATATTCTTTCACAAGGATTACATTAATAAATATAGAAGTGAAGAGAAGAATATAAGAAAAGTATACATGTCTAGATATAATGTATCACATGTATGTTAACACTTTCTCTCAAACTCACGATAAATCAAACAGAGTTTAAAAATATGTTCATCGATCGTCTCTCGTCGGCGGCGGGAATGGTGGAGTCTTTGCTCGTTGATCTTCTCTCATTAACTGTGGGAATAGCGGCAGAGTCGACCACGCAGCGCAGAGGCGATCACTGATGACGCATGCATAAAGAGGACATAGGTAGAAGGGCTTACGAGAACTCAACCACATGAAATTTGCAGAAAGGTGACAGAGGCAGCGTTGGAGTAAGATGTCATCCAGGTGGACAATAGCGGAAGATGAAGAGATGGCCCAAGACGAAAAAGGTCCGGCGCTAGGCACATGCTATGTGAGCATGGTCTAACGCAAGCTTGTTAATAGCATAGAACGACGATCAGTAAAGGAATGACTCTGATACCATGATAATTTGGAGAAGGGAAAATTTCTGTGTATTATTGTATATTCTTTCACCAAGGATTACATCAATATATATAGAAGTGGAGAGAAGAATATAAAGAAAATATACATGTCTAAATACAATGTATCACATGTCTATACACATCATGGTTCGAAGACTTGGCGAGTCGAATACAACTCGGCCGAGTCGTATCCGTCTCGGCACCCGCCGACTCGAATTCGATACTCGAATCACATATTTGAGCGGTATCGACCCGACTCAGGGCCGCTCGGCGACGACTTGGCCGAATCGGTCGAGTGCCGAGATGACTCGGGACGACTCGGCCGAGTCATCGCCGAATCAGCCTTGAGTCGGGCCGACTGTTCTCCCACTGCTCGAGACCGTTTAAAAAAAAAGAGACCTATCGTCGTCATTGTGAGCCCCTGCCGCCGACTTCCCGTGAGGGGAGAGAGTGAGGGAGATCGGTTAATGGGGAGAGCGAAAGAGGGAGAGATCGAGATAGATCGAGTGAGGGAAAGAGAGCCAGAGAGACGGAGAACGAGAGAGGAGAATGGGAGAGATCATGAGAGCGAGAGCAGAGGGAGAGGGAGAGATCAAGAGAGTGAGGGTGAAGGAGAGAGAGCCAGAGAGGGAGAGCGAGAGACGGGAGAGAGAGGGAGAGATCAGGTGAGGGAGAGAGAGCCAGAGAGTTTTATTTTTTTTGGGTTTTCCTCATATTTACCCCTCAAATATTTCATATTTCTAAGTTTACCTCACAAATCCCCATATTTCCCCAATTACTCTCTCAAAACAAGTGTGTTTTGGACATGTAATACATGATTTGATATCTACCTTTTTTACGATTTATCGTTATTTTTTCAGAATTTTTTGAGTTTCTATGTAGTGTTTTGCGTGTATCGCTCGAGATCGATCCGAGTCGTCGAGACCTATCCGTCTCAGTGCCCGCCGAGTCGGTGGTCGAGACCATGACTTTGAACCATGATACACATGTTTAGAAACAATGTATCACATGTCTGTTAACAATAACAATATGCCTGTTCTTTTATGCTTTAGGTGTAGTTTCCCATCCTCCTTATGATTTCTATCCATGACCTTTGTTAGGCTCAGAAATTTTGTTCAATTGAATTCCAGGGCATCAGCACAATATGCCTCTATCTCTCACTCTTTTCTTTTGTTTGAGTGCTCTACCCTTCCTTCTCCTATTAGAAAAAAGAAGAAGAATAAGAAAACCAACTTGTTGATGCACATAACTCATTTAGAAAATTGTAGTGGATGAGTTATGGTCACGGTCTGAAAGATTACTGAGTATATTGAGGACAAAAATTCTCTCCTTGTAGTTTAAACAAATATGATATTGTAATTTTACCTTATTAAGTGTTAAGACTAAGAAAACTGTTCAGAATGCAAAAGCTAAAGTATACAAAGAAGTATATGAGAAGTTGGACACCAAAGAAGTTGAAAAAGATGTGTGTGTGTGTGTGTGTGTATATATAATTGCTCGAATAAGAAAGAGAAAGATTAGAGACTTATGTATTTTGAGGTGTGTCAAAGATGAGGATCAGAAGTTTTAATTCGAGATGAAGAAATCAAAGAAAGATGGAGAGAGTATTTTGACAGATTGTTCAATGGTAGTTCTATTTAAGATTAGGGTAACTTTACCATTCAGTGCCAGGATATGAACAGTAATTATATGCGCAGAGTTAGCGAATCTGAAGTTAAAGAGGTCTTGAAGAGGATGAAGTAAAGGAAAGTGGTTGATCCGGATGGAATTCCTATCGAGGTATGGAGATGCCTAGGAAAGATGGGCGTGAGATAGCTGACAAACCTCTTTAACAAGATATGGCTAACTAAAAAGATGTCAAATGAGTGGAGAAAGAGTATCATAGTACCTCTCTATAAGAATAAGGATGATATCAAGAGTTGTTCAAAATACCATGGAATAAAACTCATGTGTCACACCATGAAGCTTTGGGAAAGGATAATTGAGCACAGATTAAAGCAGAATATTAAAATATCAGTGAACCAGTTTGGGTTCAAGCCGGGGCAATCGATGATAGAGGTTATTCATTTGCTTCGTCAACTTATAGAGCGATTCCGAGAGAGGTGGAGAAATTTGCATATGGTCTTTATTGATTTAGAAAAAAAACTTATGATAAGGTTCCCAGAGAGGTATTATGGTGGACATTGATGAAAAAGAAAGTTCCTATCAAATATATTAGCATAATCAAGGACATGTATGATGGATTAGTAGCAAATATTAGAACTTGTAGAGATATAAAAAGTGATTTTTCTATCACAATTAGATTGCATCAAGGATATGTATTGAGTCCATTCTTATTTGTCATAGTTATGGATAAGCTTACTCGAGCTATTCAGAATGAGATACCATGGTGTATGCTATTTGCTGATGATATTGTCCTACTCGATAAGACGAGAGCTGAGATAAATGCCAATTGGAGATATGGAGACAAACTCTAGAATCTCAAGGTTTTAGATTAAGTAGAACCAAAACAGAGTATATGTAGTGCAAATTCAGTAAACAGAGAATCTGAGATTATAGTATTGTGACATTAGAGGGACAAGAAATACCGATGAGCATTACTTGGATTTTATTATCCAAAAGGATGGAGAGATTAATAGTGATGTCTAGCATAGGATCTAAGCCGGCTGGTTAAAATGGAGGAGCGCAACGGGAGTTTATGCAACCGTAACATTCCGTTATGGCTGAAGGAAAAGTTTTATTGGACTGCTATTAGGCCAGCTTTGTTATATGGTACAGAATGTTAGGCTATAAAGAGATATCATGCCCAAAAGATGAGTGTAGCAGAGATGCGCATGTTTCATTGAATGTGTGGAGGATAGTCGTAGTAAGATAGGTGTAGCCCCTATAGAAGATAAGATGAGAGAAACCGCCTATGATGGTTTGGTCATATGCGACGTTGACCTACAGATGCATCAGTCCAGCGAGTAGAGCATATCATATTAGGATAAGTTAAAAGAGCACAGGGGAGACCGAAGAAAACATGGATGGAGGTGATACGATAAGATATAGAGGCTAAAGGTCTTAATGAAAGCATATTGCTTGATAGGAATAAGTGGAGAAAGCTGATCCATGTGCCCGGTCCGGCAAAATTCTCTTTTGGTTCATGTAGCCTACAGCAAATACTTGGGACAAATGGCTTAGTTGTTGTTTGTAAGTGTTAAGACTATACTACAGCGTGGTAGTGGGGACATGCCACGACTGGTGGTGTGATCCAGTCATGGGATGACTGGATCAGAGCTGCAAATACCGTGTCAACAGTGACCAGCTAAGAGATGGCTGGTACTGAACTGCAGATGCCATAAGTGCGGTGTAGGGGGATGCCACGACTTCGGTGGTGAAGGCTCCGATCACGGGATGATCAGATTTGTGTTGCAAATGTCCTGACGATGCTGGCAAGAGTTCATGCCAACGTTTGGACAGGTCCAAACAGCAAACTACATATCTACAGTAGAGGAAAGAAGTCGCGACTGAGCTGGGGGCATTTCGGTGGCTTCATTTTTTTGTTCTTTTTTTCTTTTTGGAAGGAGAAAATTGCGCATGAATATTTTTATGCAAATTTGTACTCTTCTATCTAGGGGATGTTTCGTTAAGTTTTATTAATGAAACGTCAAGGGTTCTTACCTCACCGTTTTATCTAAAAAAAGTGTTACTATACACACTATTTATAAAAAACAAAAATTTCTTAATAAAAAAGGTCTTTGATAGACTTATTGGAATTTGTTTTGCTTGTGCTGTTTATCCTAGTCTCATGAGATAAAACATGAAGGAAAGCCAATTTAGGAGTAGAAATGAGTTTTAAACAATTGAAACAACCTAACTTTCTTCATGTAAAAAAATAAATAAAATCTTCCCAAAAGAAAGAGAAAAGAGTGGACGAGATTTACCATCCAGACCAACATGAAGTCCTCTGCTACCAGTGATTCCAAGGGAAGATGACTTTGAAATTTTAACGCCCTTTGGATCAACCGTTTTCTGCCAATTTTAGTCTGATGAATCTTCAGAAGGGTCTTGAGATGGTCCCCATTCTTGTAAGTGACTTCACTTGAATTTTTAGTGCACATTTCACTGCCACCTGAATGAGTCAAAAAGAAGAAAATTCCAACCAATTTCAAGGCTCACTTTCTTGAATGAGTCAAAAAGAAGAAAATTCTGAAGATTCCAGGCTCAGGTTGCCATGAAGGACCAACCGAAAGCAATCTTGCAGGATAAGAGAGTGAAGAAACCTGTGGTGCATGAGAGCCACTTGCAGTGAAAAGTGAAGAAACCTGTGTTGCATGAGAGCCACTTGCAGTGAACAGTCTTCCATTAATTCCAATAGAAAGAACTTTGAGATAATAAGAGTGAATTTGATTGTATAAACAAACATTTCATTTGTTCTCCTCTAAGAGAATTCTTATGGCACTGATGTGGCCATCTTGTCTAGTGTTTGCAACTCTACTGCTTGCTTGCCACCATGCGATCTCCTCCTCGGCATCAAAATTTGACAATACGAGTGATCTGCATGCGCTTTTTTCTTTCAAGTCCATGCTATCTGATGCCTCCAAAGGATCATTGGCCTCCTGGAATGACTCGATCCATTTCTGTGAGTGGCCAGGCATCACTTGTGGTGGTCACCGACACCCTCAACGTGTCATCTCCTTGGTCCTCAGTTCCCTCAGTTTAACTGGATCCATATCACCTGCCATAGCCAACCTCACCTTTCTCAGGATGATGGACCTCTCTAGCAACCAGTTTCATGGACCCATTCCGCAAGAGATAGGTCTCCTATTCAGGCTGAAGCATCTCAATATGAGCTTGAATTATCTTGAAGGAAGTATTCCTGCAACACTATCTAGATGTTCACGATTGCAAAGCATCAATATGCGCCTTAACATGTTGACAGGTGAAATTCCGACTGGTATCAGCAGTTGCTCAGACCTCCGACTCATAAACTTAAGTAACAACAGTCTTACAGGACATATTCCACCTGCATTGACAAACCTCTCTTTTCTATCTTTTCTAAATTTGGGCTCAAACAAACTCAGTGGTAGCATCCCGTGTACCATAGGAAACCTTTACTCTCTTACTGCTCTTTGGCTACCATATAACCAGTTTTCAGGAAGCATCCCCCCTTCAATTGGCAGACTTTCCAAACTAACAATACTAGGTCTTCACAAAACCAGATCACTGGAGCCATCCCACCTTCACTCTGGAATCTGTCTTCCCTTTCTGAACTCGCTGTGGCATCTAATAATCTATCAGGTTCACTTCCACTGAATATAGGCCAGGCTTTTCCTCTGATTGAAGAAATTGACCTTTACGAAAACCAATTCATGGACCGATCCCCATCTCATTATCCAATGCATCTCATCTAAAAAACATCCAATTTTCCCACAACAAGTTTAGCGGTATAGTCCCTCCCACCTTGGAAACTCACAAACTTTAGAATGGATAAATTTATCTGAAAATCTGTTAGAAGCTAAAGAAGCTAATGAATGGATATTCCTTGATAGTCTGACCAATTGTACCAACTTACGCGTTGTGGCCCTAGACTCCAATAACCTTGGTGGTGTGCTGCCACACTCCATCGCAAACCTTTCCACCACGCTTCAGATATTTACTGTAGGAGACAATCGGGTATCTGGAAATATCTCACCGGACATATGGAACCTTGTAAGCTTGACATTCCTCGACTTGGGTCCAAACTTTCTCACAGGCTCTATACCTGGCTCCATTGCGATGCTTCAAAACTTGCATGTGTTGGATTTGGACAGCAACAAGCTATCTGGAGAAATCCCATCCACACTAGGCAACCTTACTGAACTGATTAATCTTTTCCTAGATTACAATGAACTGAGCGGAACCATACCGGAAAGTCTTGGAAATTGTCGAAATTTAAATTTGCTAAGCCTTGAATCAAATAAACTTACTGGTGGCATCCCGAAAGAAATTCTTACCATATCCACCCTTTCTAGAGGTCTATTCTTGTCATTCAATTCATTGACAGGGCCAATACCATCAGAAGTAAAGAGTTTGAGAAACTTGGGAATCCTTGACTTTAGCATGAACAAGTTATCTGGAGAAATTCCCAGCAGTCTTGGTGAATGTCAAGTGTTGGAGCAACTATTCCTTGGTGGCAACTTCTTTCATGGAAGTATCCCTTCATATTTGAGTGCATTAAGAGGCCTTCAAGAACTCGATCTCTCGCAAAACAACTTGTCTGGGCAGATACCAGATTTCTTGCAAGACTTCCATCTCCTAGTCTATCTCAATTTATCATTCAATAATTTTGAGGGTGCAGTTCCAAAACGTGGGGTCTTTGCAAACACAAGTGCAGTGTCAGTCCTTGGGAACAACAAGCTCTGTGGAGGGAATCCAGCAATACATTTGCCAGCCTGCCCCTCTCAAGCAACAAACAAGAAGCGCAAGTCTCGTTGGTTGATTGTGATCATTTCAATTGTTGCTTCCTCGTTTGTGTTCTTCTGTTTTCTTGTTGCATGTTGTCGGCTGCAAAAAATCAAGAAGAAAACACCAAGACTCAGCTACCATAAGTGAACAAAAGAGGGTCTCTTATGCTGAACTTGTGACAGCAACAAATGGTTCTCTACAGAAAATTTAATTGGAAGTGGGAGTTTTGCCAGAGTGTTCAAAGGCATGCTGCATGGTGACGATAGCATGTCGGTTGTTGCTGTCAAGGTACTAAACCTTCAGCTCCAAGGAGCATCGAAGATCTTTATGGCAGAATGTGAAGCCTTAAGAAATATTCGGCATCGAAATCTTGTTAAGATCCTTACGGTGTGTTCAAGTATGGATTTCAGAGGTAATGAGTTCAAAGCTCTGGTTTTGGAGTTCATGGCTAATGGCAGTTTAGATGTTTGGTTGCATCCGAAAGAAAATGACCGACCCAATCAAAAGAAACTTAACCTTTCACAGAGATTGAGCATAGCCATTGATGTGGGTTGCGCAATGGACTATCTCCACCATTCTGGAGAGACACCTATTATTCATTGTGATTTGAAGCCAAGCAACATTCTTCTCGACCATCACATGACTGCCCATGTTGGTGACTTCGGGCTTGCCAAAATTCTCAAGAATTCTCACTACTCAACGAGCACTGTTGGTTTGAAAGGAACTATTGGATATGTTCCTCCAGGTATTAACTTTTAATTACTAAGTTTCTTAATTATACAGTTTTCTTATGTTGATCCTTATGCTTAATTTAAATATAATTGTCAAATTACTTCATAGGAGAAATTTAAAAAACTACTTTTATTTCCTACTGTTCTATGGAAACACCTAGACTAAGATAACTTAATTTGCATCTTTATATGTCAACCAAAACAGAATACGGAATGGTGAACAGAGTTTCTACGCAAGGAGATGTGTATAGCTATGGGATACTGCTATTGGAAATGTTTACTGCAAAGAGGCCTACTGATGACATTTTCATGGAAGACCTAAGCCTGCGGAAATTTGTGGAGATGGTATTTCCTCAACGAGTCACTGATGTCATTGATGCGCGATTGCTCTCATGTGTAGATGGAGAAGAAACTAATGATCCTCAAAGTATGGATGGTGCTAGAGCTGTAGAGTGGTATAGCTTCAGTGCTTCAAATTGGCATCTTATGTTCAAATGAACAACCAACAGAACGACCGGAAATGGGGGAAGTCATCAGGAAACTGCATAAGATCAGGGATGTTTTCCTAAGAAACCGAACCCGGGTAGATGAGTTCAAGGGTGAAGGTCCATCTAGAGCTGTTCAACATTAGGCCATTGATGTCAGGTTACAATCAATCAAGAAGAACAATGTCCCAACAATATTATGGCTGAAATGTTAGTAAGCTGAGTAAGAAGTTGTTCCCTATAGTGACTTATTGTGTAATTCACGAGTATGTTTACTGAGAAATAAATGTTTCAATAGGTTATCACTTATCAATAAAACATGATTCAATAAGCAGGCACAACAACCTGGGCACTGTATTAGGAAGCCTCCAATAGCTTTTGGATTTGGTATAACTCTAATCCATGATCAACCAGTCCTTCTCTGCACACAATGTAACAAGGATAAGTGAGAAGCCAAACAAATATAAGAGGCTATTTTTTGAGATTGAAAAGGTATGGAATCTTGCCTACCTTTCCTCTTTTATAGTGAACAAGAAAAAATTCATACATGGAAAGCTTGGAATAAGTCCAGGGATTTCTGAGCAACTGCAATTTACACCAAACCAAGATCGCATCATGAAGCAAGTAATTTCATATGATTGCATGAACAAAACTTAATATTCCATATAACCTTATCCCATTCCTTTAGAAGAAAGGCAAAGGTCTTCTATAAGCTTACTTTATTTCTCCACAGAAAAGCCTAATCCTAAATAATAGAAAAACGATCCAAATCAGACAAAAGAAACAGTGTGGATAAATAATTTTAAATGTGGTTGCAACCTTTAAATTTAAATAATGCAAGACATACCATCAGTTAGGAGCCTAACAGAGATGATAAAAGGGTTAGTACTACTACCATGATAAGGGAGCTTCCTATAATTATATTAGATCAATAACACACTTGTTTGAGAAAAATTGAATACAACAAAATCGTAGGGGTACGGTTTCACTCACTCTTCCACTAAATCATATTTGCAGTAGTTTTCTTTCTCAATGATCTTGATGACCTAGCACTCAAGTTGAGGGGATGGGAGAAAGAAGCACCCCACTCAAATTTGGATGATGGTTCAGCCAAAATTGATGTCAATTAGATTATGGTATAAAAAACAGTTCTGTAACTGATAAAAGTACACATCTAAAGCTATTCTAGTTTCCTTTTCCTCAATTACACCGTGTATTTCCTGATTTCGTGACCATTAACATCTTTTACTTGTATGACAGGATTCATTTAAATGAAACATGTAATTTCAGCATACAAGTTTGCAGTTGAAGCAATCCGGTTGATTTGTGTGCATTGTTTCTACTCATCTATGATGCCTATATGCTCTTCAAATGACGTTAATCATTTTGATTTCGACTAAGTCTAAATCATAACCTATGGGTATCTGCACTGGGGAAATAGTATACTACACTAGCCCTTCAACTGCAGACTCCAGCCCCTATTCATCAGCATTCATGGAGAAAATAATAAGAAAAAAGCCTCCAATCAAAGTTCAGCATGAAGATTAATTTCACTCCATTTTGATCAATCAAGTGAACCAAAACTCTGTACTTGTCAGTGAATTTTGAAAGATGACTCTCTTTCGATGCATTTTGTTTAATTATGACTCATTTCCATCCTTTATCTTTCTGTTCTGTTCGAGGGGAGGATAACTAGATTCCCGAGAAAGAGAAGATGACTGACTTGTTGACAGACTGATCAAGTTAAATGAAGTCAAGGTCTCTTTCTATTCTACTCTAGTAGTGCCAAGGGCAGATGATTTTTCCTCCTATTGATTCTCAGTCTTAGATGCTCTCAACTTCTACATTTTCCCACAGCGCTAGTTCTCTCTAGAAAACTAGTTGCTTTAGAATTCTTGAGCATCATTTAAGGCCACAGGGCCTAGTAATGACCAATTCCAGATCCAGGAATACGTCGCGGGCAATGTTCTAAAAAGTGGTTTTAGTACGCCGCGCGGTCCGGGAGCGCATAATGCCTAAACGGTTTAAACGGTGATTAAACGGATTACATGTTTTATTATTATTTTAATATATAATAATATTATAATACTTAAAACATGCAAATATGAATCTATAAACTTTCAAAAAAACATAAAATATATAGCAAACATAACTTGAAAAATTAATTGCTAGTACTAAGAGGAAATTAAAAAGTTAGAGGACTTATCTTTTTTGCTCGTCATATGACGGGTTAAATGATGAACCAGCAAATTCCTTCAGAGTGCAAATAATTATCTGTAAATAGAAAAAAAGAGGATCTATTAGACGATTAACCTATCAAAGTTCAAATATACAAATTACCAAAAAAACTTAATGAAACGAAAAACAAAGTTAGAAATAAGTATTAGCAAATCACATAAGTACATAATCACAAAATATCAAGCCCAACATCATAATCACAAAACGATAACATAAGTCATTAGTCTTTTACATCCAAATCCAAAAGATAAAGACAAGTTTTTGATATTCAAATAACATAAATAGCTCATCTCCAACTCCATCTGCTCATCCTCATTCCTCATCATCATCTTCATAGCGAATATCGGGATCTGACTCCTCAGAACTATCTACAAAGTCTTCAATGTCAACACAATCATCTTCTCCCAAATTTTCCTCCATCTTCATTATCCTCGGAAATGTCATCAAGTACCACACTAGACGAGCCCTCTTGCGCACCTTCCTCCTATCTGCAGCTCTTTTCCTACAATTCTGTTGCTCCTTCTAATATGATCTTCATTAGTCCCACTTGCCGCTGTAACAAGATCCAATGTAAGGCCAGAATCAGAGAAGATCTCTTCTTCCTCATTGTTCTCTCTCTCTAACGAATGTGCTCTTCCAATGTAATGCTCTCGAATCATCTTCACCTACAAGCACATCCTTGTACTCTTGCCCATTTCTCTTCTTTGCAATTCTCTTTCGTGTCATTTTTTTTGTTAAATTGCACAAAAACAAGATCATTCAACCTTTTGGAATCCAGTCTATTCCTCTTCTTAGTATGTATCTACAAATTTCAGTATATCACACAATGACATATTGTTAAAAATCAATTAGAGCAAAAAGAATTAAGAAACTTCATATTTAAATGAATGAAACTGATACAAATCTTAGTCTTAGTATATTTACCCTCTCAAACACACTGAAATTTCTCTCACATCCTGATGAGCTACTAGTCAAGCTTAGAATTTTGATTGCCATCTTTCGAAGGTAGGGGACATCCCTCCATAGAAACTCCACCAATGTGTTGTTAATGAATATATTACACTAATTTAGTAACTTGAAAATTTTAAAAAAATTCATGATTAGTGATTTTATACTCGAGATTACCTGGATCAAATTGTCTGTGCCATTAAACTCTTGTGGTACCTTTCCGCCATTCCACTTCCCATAAGTCCCTCCTTCATCTTGTACGAAAGGACTTCACTTGATCCAATTTTATCCTGAATGTTCTCATCGTGGTAAAACACATTAATATAACTCACAAGTGCAGTAATCACACGTGAACTGTCTTGGACTGTCCTATCCCTATAATAATAATAGGGATTCAAGTAGTAGGCAGCCAAATGAAGTGTGCTATCAAGTCTTCCTCTAGATTCTTTCTCAATTATATCAATTATCGGCTGATAGGTAGTCTCTTTCCTTTTGCAAGCACTTGAACTTCATTCTTGGCATCTTCAAGCATACCATATACAAAACTATGGAGGGCATTCGATCGGCATCGACAATTCTTAACAATTTGAAAAGAGGAGTGTACATCTTCAAAAGCTCCCTTGCATTGGTCCAAAAGACATCAATAATATTGTAGCCTTAGTCGCTCTCCCTTCTCTCTGTCTTCGACCACCTGTTATCATCCCACTTAGTTGAAGACACAATAGCAGCCAACTGTGACTTCTTGTCCACAAGACAACTCAAGCTAAGAAAGGGTGGCAAATCTAGTAATCCCGGGCCGAACAAGATCTCTTCTATTAATGAATTCACGCATCAATGCGAGAGTGCTATGATGTGCAGAAAGAAAGACCGTGAGCGATCTAGCCTTCTCAATCACCAATTTGTACTTTGGAAGCTTTCCAATAGCCTCCAACATAAGATCAATTGTGTGAGCTGCATAGCTACTCCAAAAAAATTAGGTCGAGTAATCTTCAACATGTTCTTCGTCGCCATATTAGAAGGATGATTATCTGTCACCACTTGTAGCACACGATTTTCTCTAACCTCCTTAATACACTTCTACTCTCTTGTGTGTGCATTGGCCGAGTCTTTAATAGACTTAAGAAAATGTGTGCCTATCTTGCAATGAACACACAAGTTCATTATACTCCTATGCTTCCTATCGTCCACCCATCAGTTAGAATGCTACATCCATATTTATCCTACAATTCTTTAGCCTGTCCCATCTCTTTATCAATCTTCTTGTATGCCTTGTTCAAAAGAGGCACTCTAAACTGGTACTGGCTCGGTCCCTTATACCCAGGTCCATGGTGACCAACACACTCGCAAAATAGATCAAATTCTTCATCATCAAAGGCATTAAAAGAATGCCTTTAGCATAAGCCCACATGGCGCAATGATCATGAGCCAACTCCTTATACTTTCTCTTCTCAGCTTCATTGATTGATGTTTGCTTCCACTTTCCACTAGCCACGACTGTGTTTATGGACCGACTACACGAGTCTCTTTTCGCCGACGAGTTCTGAATCCATGGACTCTCTTTCTACTGAAACGCGCACCTCTTCTCAGAGTTCATTCTCAGCCTTCTTCTTTTCCACTTTCTTCTTCTGGGGTTCAGACAAAAATTCCCTAAGTATCTTGCTATCTTCATCAGTCTGCATCATACAAGCTTTAACATCCCTCCTATCCCCGTAACATGTTGCTTAAACTGTAAATTCCTCCCTTCACAATTTTGTGACATTTATTGCATTTCACTTCATTATAAGAATTTTTCTTAACAAACTTTCCATAATTCCACCCATATCAGTAGAGCCCGATGGCTTCGGTGGAATCTCATTTCGCTTGATGCACTTGGTTGACCATTTGAATGTGATCTACTAACACTATCACTTGCATTGGATGCTGACGAAGACATGTAGATTGTAATGCGAAATGATCCTACATCCAAATTCATTCACACATACAAAAAGATCAAACACATCAAGATAATAACATAAAATAACTGAAATAATTGAAACATTGAATATTTTTTATTTTTGAATCTTATTCTGTGCATTGAAATTTTGCTACATCCAAATTTCATTTTACTAATTGAAATTTTGTATTTTTGCAAGATTTTGGAAAGGAAAAACCAGCTGAATTTTGTCATGTGCTACGCATGTTCCAAAAAAAAGTCAACTACACATTGTAATAGGCTATTTATGTAATGATATTGTAAAAGACTGCAAATGTAATTTGTCATGTGTAAAGTGTGACCAGATGCAAATTTGATGACATAAGTTCTCAGTTCTTGAATTTAATAAATGATTTTCTAACTCATAACAGTTATTACTGGATTAACAGTAAATTCTTTTTAAAAATATGGGAGAATTGAATTAAAAGCTTTTCAATTTGACAATTTGTCAATTACTCATAACAGTTCTCAGTACTTCACTTTTTTTCCAAAAAAATCAATTAAAAGCTTGTGTGGCATCAGAAAAAGATGAAGTAGAAACGAATTCATAAAGAACCACTGTGCAATTGGATGCTTTTCTCCAATTTTTCAACAAGTATAATTGTATCAGTATACTGTATAACAATTAATAACAAATTAATAATTCTATTTTGTTCTGTTTCTTCTTTTTATTATTTTACAGTAGCAACTTAGCAATCTAATTATGCAAAAAAAAAGAAAAGAAAGACTGAAAGAAAGCTAATAAATTGATAATTGATCAGTAAAGAGAAATAAGAGTAACCCATGAGACAATTCAAGCAACGACTTATAAAATTTGATTGCAAAGAAAGAATTCACAGAATCACATGTTTAAAAACTGAAAAAAGTTCTACTTGAAGAAGAAACTTATTTTTGGTGAAAAAACAAGACAAGAAAAGAAGCCAGAGCAAGTAGGTGAAATTCAACTTATAATTTTCAAAAATAGAAAGAAAAGAGATGAGAAAATCAAACCAGAAGCAAAGGGGTGAGAGATTGTCTCGGGGGAGGTCACCGGAGGGGGAGGTCACCGGAGGGGGTAGGAACTCGCAAGGGGGAGGTTGTCGCAGGAGGGGGAGATTGTCGCCGCAGGTGGATAAGTCGTCACAGGGGGAGGTCGTCGCCGTGATGAGGTGGCCGCAGGGGGTCTTCGTCGGGAGAAGGTCGCCGCAGGACGAGGTCTTCGTCGTCGGGAGGGAGTCGCCACAGGGGGGAGATCGCCGTCGCCGTCAAATGGGAGGTCGTTGTCGTCAAAGGGGAAGGAATTTGCTCGTCAGGATAGATGCGATCAAAATAGGGAATTAGGGCTGCGATCGATCCCAACGCGAGACTTTAAACCCAAATTATTGGGTCGGGTCGGGTAAAAAACATTGTTGGGTTGGGTTTCGCATCCGGTTCGTTTAAACAAACGCTTTTTAGTAAACGATTATCCATTAATCGTTGATTAAATGAATTAAACGCCCACCGATTAAGTGGGCCGATTATCTCGATTTCTAATCGGGTTTAGGCCGAAAACACTTAAGCGGCCGCTTAAAGCGATTTTTAGAACACTGGTCGTGGGTCCTGATGATAGACCAACTTGAAATCGATGACTTAAAAATGTGATGGTCCTCTAGAATGTCATTCATGTGAAGCAACTGCCTCGGAATATCGAGCGAATAATTCACAGCTCCTGGCCTAATGCCAACTGAGAATCAATTTCAACACTCATCTTCTTGAATGAGCCAAGAGAAAAAAATTCTGAATATGGATTTGCTGAAGAATACCAGAGAAGAAAACTTTGGTGCATGAGTCCCAGCAACTAGACCCACTTTTACTCACATCTCTTTCTAATAATTCCAAAGTGAGGTGACTTTGAGGTGATGGGAGTGAATCTGATCACATGCACGCACGCGCGCACCTCTTTCAAACACTGGCAGAATATGGGTGCTTTGGAATCAGAATATTTGGACTTATGTGGAATTAGCTAAATCCTCACAGAAAATCACCCTACTGGCATCCAATCAGACCGGTCTTCAATGTATTTTCACTGTTGTCTATGGTGAAAATTGGGCTTCATCCAGGAAATCTCTTTGAGCAGAATTGTGTCACATTTCTGATACTCATAGTCACTTACCTTGGTCAGTGTTGGGGGGTTTTAACGTGGCAAGATCCACTGATGAGAAAATTGATGGTAGACCTCTCTCCATTCAAAGCTTAAGGATTTTAATGACTGCGTATCTTATTGTTGTTAGGATTTTGCCTTGTTTTTCAAGAGGAGATGATGGTCCAAGAAAATCCAATCGAGTTGGAGAAGACGATGGCTTGAAGCAAAAGAAGCAAATCAAGATGAAGCAGTTTTCTTTTCAGGCGTTGCGAGTTTCTTTTTCAGGAGGAGTATGAATAGGATTCAGTTCCTCCTCAATGAAGATTTGTTTTTAAGATTAAAGATTAAATCTAGAATCTAAAGATCAACCTTGATCAAAGAATCAACTCCTAATAGGATTGATCAAGATTCTTCAAGCATCCAATGGCCAAGATCAACTCATAGTATAAATAAGAGTTGTATTGTAAATCTTGTAAATAAAGATTGTAACCCAGCATTTGTAAAGTGGAGCAGAAGAGAAAAATAAAGTTGTGATGAACAATAATGTAAGGTCTTAAAAAGTCAAAAAAAGCCCTAAAAAGCCAAAGAGAGAGGAGCAAAATAAAGGTGCATAGATAGAAGGTGTACTCTTATATCTAGGCGTAAATTCAAAGGGAAGGTGAATACTCTTGTGTCATCAAGAGGAAGGTTAGATCTCTTTGCATCAAATTTTTAATAAAGCTCTCTCAAACAGGCGCTCATAAATCTCAAACACTCTCGAGGGATTCTTCTCATTGTCATACATCATCTTCAGTGTATCCCACATCTCCTTAGTAGTGGCCAAGAACATGACACTACCACTAATCTTCTCCTCCAGACTGTTGAGAAGCTATGTCATCACAAATAATCTCCAGTAAGTCAGGTCACATACGTGGGATCTATAGTAGCAGGTGAAGCTTAAAGGAGGTGAACCAATTAATTCTGAGCAATGTTTAAAATAATGATAACGCATCGATAACGTTATTTCTTTGTTATGTTAATATAGGTTATAACGTAATGCATAACGTAGGTTACGCGATTTAATATTTATTTAATAAAAAAATATATAGTATTTTAAAAAATTATAAATAGGAAAATAATTTTAAAAAATTAAAAAATATCAAATTAGTATATAACACATTTAGCAAGTCTCACATCAATTTTTAGCAAGTATCACAATAATTTTTTACATTTACAAGTTATACTAAGTTCGCAAACATAACAAATTTCATAATAAATTCGCAAACATAACAAACTATAACAAGCATGATAATTGAATTATAACAAGTATGATAACAAGCATGATAATTTTTAGCAATTATCTTTTGATAATACTATCTCAGCTATATTTTTAGCAATTATTTCTCTCTGCCATCTCCCCTAGATATTTCACTCTCTCTCCCCTAAAGATCGGAGGAGAGAAAGCAGAGATAGAAGAAAGAGAGCTTACATGTGCTTGGAGACGACGCCGGCGAGAACGACGACAGAGAACCACCAGAGGTAAGTTTTATTCTTCTTTCTTCTTCTTTTTCTCTGAGCAGCCGCCGAGGTTGCAGAGAGGATTTTTTTGGCCCTGGACCGAGCGAATTTGGGGGAGGGATTTATAAAAAGTCAACTTGCAACGTAATGTAAGTTACAGTGCATTAAGTTAATAACGTAACGTAACGAACATTACGGGCAAAATAATCATAGTTATGAAATATTGTATTTTTTAGCCCTGTTATGTAACAATAATCGGCGTTAGGTTATATAACGAGTTATATAACGGGTTTTTTTAGAACACTGATTCTGAGCACTAATGAACATGCGGAACGCCTGTGCCTATAACAAGTAGTTTGAGCCATTCAACTTCACCGTAGTCCCCAACATCGTTGTAACGCCCCGATCCTGAGGGTACGGAGACGTTACTGCAACGTATATACGCAGGTCCGAAATACCCTCACGTATATACGCTAAGCATCAGTACAGGCAAGAATCAGAGTACGGAAGTAAGTGGTGCATTATACATTCTAACACATGAGTACAATTACAAAGTTATCACCAGAGGTGATCCAATATTACATGAATATTACATCACTGATATGCGCAATTGCGAGATTACAAAGATATGTACATGTATGAACAGTACAAAACAGGCTCAGAGTCATAAACAAAAACTCTAGAGCCGCACATGGGGGCCTGGAAGGATGGGGCTCTGGACGGTCTGCTGGAGATCCCGCTACCACTGCGCTACTCTGATCAGCAACTGAGAGAATCTACAAGTTCCAAGCTCTGACATGCTCCAAGTTCCAGGACCTGGACATGAGGATCCAGAGGAGTCAGAACTCCCCAGGCGAGTGGTGAGGCAAAGCCAGATGGCGTGCAAGGATAAGGACATGTGTATCGATAAAACCGAATCATAAATAAGCATTGAAAACTGTGTCGTGAGCATAAGCATGCATAGGCAGGTAGATATATAACAAGTGATATCAAGCAGGAAGTACTCATGGCATGGTAAGATAGGAGCAGTAGACTGATGGAATGGAACATGGGTAATAATACAGAGTATGAGTAGCTAATATGATAATAATCATAAAACCGAAAATCCGATGTAAAATCCGATGAAAGCATTCGTGGCAAATCACACAACGGTCATAACAGGAGTACATAACAGGCATAACATGAATCATAACAAGCATAACGGGAGTTCATAACAGGCATAACAGGATACATAGTTGGCATCTTTTATTATTATTACTCGTCTGACCCATATATCTAGGTATGTGTCCTGGTGTACATCCCAATACACATTCCATATATAAGCAAGCCGAGGTTCGTTACTGGAAGCTGATGAAGAACTGATAGCTCATACTTATAGTAGTTCCCGTCCGCCCGGGACACAGCCATTTAGGGGCCTGAAATCCCCCTAACACGCATCTTCTGGGGGCCTGAAATCCCCCTAACACGAATCGTCAGTTTTGGTATTCCACTACTATAAGCAAGGCACCATACCGGCATCATCACTTCCTCCCATTCCCCGAGCAAGTTATCCTTTGTAAAGAGTAGGAACATAACCGGTCCTAACAAAGATCAGGTACAGGCAGGAGATGGCCCTACAGATTCAAGAGGGGCCGCCCCAGATTCAAGAGGTGGCCCCCACCACGTGTGTGGTGTGGCACTTTGTTCCATGTGGCACTTTTGCTCTGAGGGGAATGGATTCTAGAGGTGGCCCCCACAGATTCAAGAGGTGGCCCCCACCACTTGTGTGGTGTGACACTTTGCTCCGTGTGGCACTTAGTTCCATTCAGGATCCGCCAGGAACTGGTGGTATAACATGAGTCAGTGTCAAGTAGTAGCATGACGGTATCAGATGTTAACACATCATTTGTCAGGTGATACAAAACAGGTGTTAATTAGTAGCATGTAAATGACAAGCATGAAGCAATGGTATGGCAAGTATTAACATATCAGGAAATACATGGCATGATGATAGAGTAGTAGCTGAGCATAACCAAGCGGAGCTAAGCGAGCTAGAAGTACAGACAGCAAACAGTATTTAACACTGGAGCGTCTAGCAAGGTTACCGGGACAACTCGGCTTAAAGTGCGAGTAAGAAATCCGGCAGCATCCCGCCTAGACGAATCTAGTGGTAAAGTGCTGAGCGCTGATCATGATAACCAGGCAGAGCTGAGAGACCTGACGGTCCCAATCACTTCCTTTCGAGATAGTGAGAGATCGGAGGCTGAAGGACGGAGAGACCTGACGGTCCCAATCACTTCCCTTTCGAGATAGTGAGAGACCGGAGGCTGAAGGCTGAGGGACCAAGAACGCTCAGGGTTTAAGCGTACTCTCGGTGGCTACCAGCCATCCCAGGAGTGGGCAGAACCCAGAGTTCAACGACCACGAAGGGTCGGCCACGCATAGTATAAAAGCAGTAAAATACATATAAACATGGAATAAAATACATGTCGACCCGACAAGGCGGGGAAACCCAAATGGAGGCGAGAGCGAGGACACTCGCCTAAATCTTCGGAAGAACCGAAAACTCTGAAATCCATGGAACTCGCGTACGCGCCATAAATATAATAAGTGAAGAGGAGAGAGAAAGAGTTAAAGAGAGAGAGAGAGAGGAAAACGAGAGAGAAGTATATGGAAGGAGAGAGTACACAGGGAGACGCGGGTTTTGAGAGTGAGACGCGGGAGTCGCAGACGCGGGAGTCACAGACGCAAAGGTGCCACAAACGCGGGGTTCGAGACCCGCGTTCAAGTCAGGATACGAGAAGAACGCGGACGCGGTCATGGGTTCCGCGTCGCGTTAGCATGAGAAGAACACAGACGCGGGCATTAGCTCCGCGTCGTGCAGACATGAAAGGGACACAGACGCGGGCATGGACTCCGCGTTGCGTCGGTACAAGAACGCGAAGGCCGCGTTTAAACAGATGCCAAGAACGCGAAGATCCGCGTTAAGGCGTTGCCTGGACGCGGGGGTGAGATCCGCGTCAGCAATATACAGAGAGGAGGGAGAGAGAAAGGGAAAGGGCTTGCTTTGGTGGTGGTGTTATTTGGTGGAGGAGTTGGATTTTGATGGGAGTAATGAAAAAGAAGGTGAAGGAGGTGATGTTTGGAGGTTGAAGTAGTGGAGATGGAGGTGGTGTTGTGATGGTGAAAGTGATGGTGGAAGTGAAGATGGTGGTGGAAATAGTAGAGGTGATGGTGATGTTAGTTGTTGTCGTTGTAATCGTCACCGTAATAATTACCGGAATAATCGCGAACGATTACCGGAATAATCATCGGAGATATTACCGACGAGAAGAAGCTCGGGCCCCCAATCCAAAGGAGGTGGCCGCTCTTGATGTGGTGATGGGGTGGTGGTTTTGTGGAGGGTTTTGATGGTGGTGGTATTTTTGGAGAAGGTAAAGGAGAAGTGGAGGCTTTGGTGGAGTTGTTGGAGTTTGTGGTGGTTTACATGGAGATGGAGGAAGAAGATGAAGGTAAGGAGTTGGAGAAGTTGTAGTGGTTGTTGTTGTGGTGGAGATGAAGGAGGAGTTGGTGGTGGTTAAGATGTTGGTGAAGAGAAAAATGAAGTGGAAAGATGAAGGAAAGGTTTATATAGGATTGGATTTGTGAAGGTAATGTAAAAATGTTTAGGGAGGGGGTTTTTTGTAAAATGGAGGGGTTAGGTGGCTCTTTGGCCGGCCATGGTGATGGGAGAGGAGTTTGAGTGGTTTGGGATATTTGGAGAAGATATTTTTGGAGGAAAGGAGATATTTTTGGAGGAAGAATGTAGAAGATAATGGAAGAATGGAGAAGTTTGGAGAATTTGGTGGAAGGAAAAGGAAGGAAAGAAAAAGGAAAAAGGAAAAGAAAATGAAAGAGGAAGATATTTTCTTGAAAGAAAAGTGAAATAATTAGAGTAGCGGATTCCCGGGATTCGGTTGCGGATGCGGAAAACTTTCGGAAAAATACCGAAATCGTCCGAAAATCAAGTATCTCGGACGACCCGCAAAAATTCTCAAAAATCAAGAATATTATTCTAAGAATCATGGTGAAATTTGTTTCAAGAAATTCTTTATAATTTTTAAATTAAAAATCCTGAAATCGGTCAGCGGCACTGGTCGACACCGGTTTTGAAGATTTTCATTTTAATTCAGGAAAATTCCAGAAAATCACAAAAAATCTAAAATATTGGAAATGATGTTTAAAACTGAAATCGGTCAAATCTAAATACTAGAAAGACTAATTGAGCAATTCACTAGGATCGGGTCCTCGGTTCAGACTAGGGCTGACTCCGAGTCCGTGAATCCGGATCCAGACAAAACGATCATATAAATAATTCATAACACAAAACAAATACAGGAAGCAATCGAAAAATAACGATCGAAAAATCTGAATACGCAACTAAGTACGTATTCTGGGAGCGGGGTGTTACAATCGTCATGGGAATAGAAAGTTTCAACACCATAGAAGAGGATATCATATT
>JAVJIF010013512.1:0-44783 GCA_038442645.1 Agave tequilana
ACATTAGGGAGAGAGAGATCAGAGAAGGAGCAGATAGAGAAGAATTGCTTAGGATATTAATTGCTTAGATATGATAAAAATTATGTGAATTAATTAGAAATGTGAAAAATTATTAATTGTGTGGATTATGGGAACAATTGCTTAAGATATTATGCTTAAGATATGTGAAAATTTTTGTGGATTAATTCTTAGAGAGATGATCTTGTAGAAAAATTGCTTAAGTATGTTGAATTATTAATTGTGTTATGAATAATTGATTGTATATATTGATTGTATATAAAATTTGCTTCAACTAGTAATATTGTGTTGTTGTTTATAGAAATATAACTTCAATGAAAGGTTTCTCAAGTAGAATAATAGATGATCATACATTTCTTGAAAGTATGTAACTAAAGTGAAAAAGTTGGATGGGGAAAGAAATTGGCAACAAAAGTATAGTTATTGTCTTGAAACATTCAATGAATCATTCTCAAAAGTAAAGGTCCATCTTATATGGATAAGCGGACAAAAAAAAAGATGTGTATAACAGTTAAACCGCACAACATAAGGGACATGCCAAAGGATATGGAGCAAGTAGAAATGAAAATAAAGGCTTCTATGCCTAAGAAAGTAACTTTGTCTTTATTTTCACCATCAAGTGCGGCCAGTGAAAGTGCAAGTGATCCAAGTAAACTAAAGAAGAGGAGGGGGTCAACATTGTGATTCTAGCATTTAATAAAGAGGTAAGGAATGAATTAGATTGTATTATCATGAAGATGTAATATACTGATGGATTGTCATTTAATTTGAAAAGGAATCCATGATATGTTAAGACATTTAAATTTGTCGCAAACAATCCATCGCTGGCTACAAACCTCCCGGTTACAATTCTTTGAGGATCACTCTCTTGCAACATGAGAAATCTCACGTAGAGAGGTTGACGGAGCCCATCAGGACACATGAAGGCAAAAGGAGTCTCCATTTGTAGTGATGAATGAGTGAATGCGCAAAGAAGACCTATCATTAATTTTATAGCGGTAATCAAAAGTGACCCGATGTTCTTGAACTCCGTAAATGCTGAGAGAGAAGTGAAAAACATGTATTACATTGTGTAAAAGCTTGAAGATTGCATCAGAGAGGTTGGAACTTAAAATGTCATCCAAATCATAATCGATAACGCTTCTACATGTAAGACCACGAGTGCTATTGTGAAGAACAAGTATCCTCACATCTTTTGGACTCTTTGTACAATGCACACTCTTAGTCTTTCACTTAAAAGTATTTGTGTGGCTAAAAACACGAAGGTAAAAATTGTAACTTACGAACAATGCAGCTGGAGATCTCGAATGATGCATTGATCATAAATAATTTTATCATGAACCATTCCATGAGGCTTGCCATATTCAATGACTATTCTAAGATGAACCTTCTTACGGTTGCAGAAACTAGATTTGCTTCTTGGATTATCATGTTGAAAAGGTCTAAAGTCATTAAAAGAAACCTCCAAGATTTAGTTCTTAGTGATCGATGGAACATGTATAGGGATATGATGTAGGACAAGTACAATTGGTTAAAGAGAAAGTATTAGATGATTTATGGTGGGACAAGATAAACTAGTTTATTACCTTCACTGATCTAATTTATGACATGTTAAGGGTCACCAACATTGACATGCTATCTCTTCATTTGGTGTATGACATGTGAGACACAATGATCGAGAAGGTTAAAAGTGTTATTTATTTGCATGAAAAAAATGAGCAATCAATTTATTATGATATTATACATCAAATCTTCGAGGATCGATGGAATAAGAGTAACATGCCACTTCAATGTTTGACATACTCTTTGAGTCCAAGGTAATGTCTAAGTTTATGTTATAATTAATATTCTTTAATGTTGTTATTCTTTAAAGCAGTTATTCTTAATGTTAATAGATATTATTATGATATTTGATTTAATAAGAATATAACTCGACAAGCTCCCCATCAAGATGATGAATCCTCTTCCGAAAGAGGAAAATGTTTGAAAAGATATTATCCCAACCCTTGATGAACGACAGGCGGTGAGCATAGGTATGCTAGATTTTCTGGCGCTTTGCGTGCTTTTGCCGATCTGGATTCTCTTTATGATAGAGGATTTGTGGATTCGAAAGTGTTGGTGGGTTCATTATAGTTCCTCAGCTCTAAATTTACAAGTGTTGACTTTAAAGCTTCTAGACCAATCAATGTTCCTCTTCTTTTTATGAAAGGAATTGGGGTACATACTTTTTGCCCACTCCTTAAAAAGAACAAATTAACGCCGGCTTAAGCGAAAGATCTAGTGTATTGCATAACAACCTCTGTTTGCTTTCTCGAAGTTCATACGAATATAATGAAGAGAAAATAAGGATATGGGGTATTGATAGAGATGACTTTGACTCATTTCAGGTTGCCGGTATTCTAAATTTTGTCACTTTCTCTTGATGAACCCACAATGGAGGTTGTGTTGTTTGCGGATGATAGAGAAGGAGATAATGAAAAAAGTCATTGGATTAGCTTTAACTTCATCTTGATCTTTGCGATATGACTCTGGTTATAATTTTGTTTTATACTTATGAGAACAGTTTGTTGGTTAACTTGATTGATAACTTGTGAACTTATAATTTTCAGTTGTAATTTTTTTATAAACTTATGATATCTTGTACACTTGTTGAATGTTGATTGATATTTTAATTTATTGATTGATATTTTATAAATGTATCTATATAATAATATTAATAATAAAAATAATAAAACATTGCTTGTCGTACCCCTGTATCCTAATTTTTTGGACTTTATCATGTCCTGTGTTCGTGTTGTGTCCAGGCCCGACCCAGATGCGATCATCCGGTGCTGCTGCACAGGGCCCCCAAGTTTGGGGGGCCCCTGGAGTCAACAGCTCGACCCAATAGTTAAAAAAAAAATTAGAGCAAATTATAGGGTGTTAAAAAAACTGAAAATTAAAGCCCTGCGTCTCTTCGTCTTCAAAGCGCAGCCTTCACTTTTCGTCTCTTCGGCTTCGCCTACTACCAACCAGAACCAACCATGAATCATGCAAATCCTCAGTCCCCACCTCTCTTTCTTTATTGCTTCTCTCTCTTTCTTAAGTCTCAGACTCTCAAGTCTTCTCTCCTATTCTGAATCTAGCCTTTCTTCTTCATTACACCTCTCTCTCTCTCTCTCTCTCTCTCTCTCTCTCTCTCTCTCTCTCTCTCTCTCAAGTCTCAACTCTCAAGTCTTAACTGCACCTTTTTGTTTTTCCTCAGAGAATCGAAACATAAAACAAAAGAGAAGATCAACAAGGTAGCAACCCCTTTAGGTCTTTTAATTTTGATGTAATCATGTAATCTATTTGCTTGTTAATTTTGATTTTCGTTTTTTTTTCATTATCCTGTACCAGATTATCACTGTCTCTCTATCATAATATGACCATGTTGATTTTTCATCCGATTAGCTTGGTTTTGCTTGGCTTCTTTCTGCAATCACAATATGGATGTTAAACAAGAAGCATTAAATATCAGACTTATATTAATTTTCTCTCTTTTCTTCTCAGGATTTTCTTTCATATTTAACTCATTTTCTTCACCAAGCAGCTCATCATTCAAAGCTTCAAATCAGGTTATATTGTTTTGAATCTTTTAACTTCTTTCAATTTAATTATAATAATACTTGTTTTATTATAAAAATGCCTCCTAGAAAGTACCCTTCTGGATCTGATAAACGCAATAAAAAATTGAGCAATTTGTCCAATCTCAGAGTGGAGCTCTTGATAAATTCATTTAGTTGAAAATTCAATTGAAAATGAAAACATTAATGATTTAGGCCAGAATGAGATTGAGAATGAAAATGTTAATGATTTAGGACAGAATGTGAATGAAAATGAGAATAAGAATGTGAATGAAAATGATAATGAAAATGATAATAAAAATGAAAATATTTTATGCAATGAACAACCAGATCAGTCCATTCTCATGAATTTGAATATTTATGATCCAAGAACTTGGGCTAATCTTGACACAAATTTTAGAGATCTATTAGTAAAAAATGGTCCTATAAGAGACATATTAGTCCAAAAAGGTCCCAAAGATAAATTAGGAAGATGTTTCTCTTCGACATTTTACACTCGACATTTATCGAATGGAGAGAAACATGATAAGGAATGGTTAGTTTTATTCAAAAGATATCGATAAAGTATTTTGTTTCTGTTGTAAATTATTTAAAAATGGTTTCCAAAAAAGTCATTTAGTAAATGAAGGATTTAATGATTGGATACATCTTAGTTCTAGGCTTAAAGAACATGAAACAACTAATGACCACATCACTACATGAGGCTAGATTTACGTATAAGATTAAAGAAAAATGAAACAATCGATAAATATATTCAAGAGCAAATTAATAAAGAGAAGGAACATTGGAATAAAAGTATTACAAAGAATAATTTCTATTGTGAAATATCTTGCTAAACATAACTTGACATTTTGAGGAATAAATGAGAGAATTTATCAAAATAATAATGGAAATTTTTTAGGCCTAATTGAAATGATTGCAGAGTGGGATTCAGTAATGAAAGAACACGTTTAACGTATTGACCATGATGAAATTCATTATTATTATCTTGGTCATAACATCAAAATGAATTGATAAATATGTTAGCTTCTAAAATCAAAAGTGCAATAATTCAAAAAAATTAAAAAAGCTAAATATGTTTCAGTAATACTTGATTGTACTCCGGATGCAAGTCATCAAGAACAAATGACTTTAATATTACGATGTGTCGGTGTTTTTACAAACCAGATAAAAATAGAAGAATTTTTTATAGAATTTTTAAAAGTTATTGATACATCCGGACAAGGACTTTTTGAAGTATTGTAAGAAGTGCTAAAAACTCTTAATCTTGATATTGATGATGTACGAAGTCAAGGATACGATAATAGGTCTAATATGAGAGGGAAAAATCAAGGTGTACAAAAAAATTACTTGATATAAATCCTAGAGCATTGTACACACCTTGTGGTTATCATAGTCTTAATTTAACACTTTGTGATATTGCAAATTGTTGTGGTAAAGCAAAAAAATTTTCGGAGTGGTACAATATATTTATACATTATTTTCTCACTCTACAAAGTAATGACAAATTTTAATAAACAATGAAAAAGGTTTAACTATGAAGCCATTGTCGGCGACACGTTGGGAAAGTCACGTCGAAAGCGTTAAAGCAATTAGATTTCAAGTACTTGAAATAAGAGAAGCTTTACTTCAGTTAGTAGAAACTGATAATGACTCCAAATAAGAAGTGAAGCGATTATGTAGCAACACATGAACTTGAAAATTTTGAATTTTTATTAGGCATGATTATTTGGTATGAGATATTATTCACTGTTAATTTAGTTAGCAAATCTTTACAACCTAAAGATATGCTTATTGATATTGCGATAGATCAAGTAAAAGAATTGATTAGTTTTTTTGAGAACTATAGAGAAATTGGGTTCACACAAGGTATGATTACTGCTAAAAAATTGCTATTGAAATGGAAATTGATCCCGTATTTCAAGTAAAACGTCAAATTCGTAGAAAAAGACATTTTGACGAGAATGTTAATGAAGAGATAACGCAATCAGTTGAAGAATTTTTTAGAATAAATTATTTCTTATATATTGTAGATCAAGCTATTGGTTCACTTAAGAAAAGATTTGAGCAATATAAAGCATATAAAGATATTTTTAGATTTTTGTTTGGTTCAGAGAAGTTAAATTCATTAGACAATAATCATTTGAAAGATTGTTGTGATCATCTTGAAATTATTTTAAAACATGAAATGTTTTCTGATCTTGATGAGAAAGATTTATTTGGAGAACTAAAAATCTTACGAAGGTTTTACCAAAAGAAACAAAGACGACTATTGATATACTGAATTTCTTAAAAATACGAAATTGTTTTCCAAATGCATGTATTGCTTATAGAATATTATTGACTATACCTGTTACAGTCGCGTCTGCAGAAAGAAGTTTTTCAAATTAAAATTATTAAAATCTTATCTGAGATCGACCATGTCACAAGAAAGACTAAATGGACTAGCTTTGATATCTATTGAAAATGATTTTATAGATAAAATTGATGTTAAAGGCTTAGTTAGTGAATTTGTAGCTAAAAATGCGAGGACAATTTTTTGATGATACTTTTTTACGCTAGTGTTGATTGATATTTTTTATAAGTACATAAAAAAGGCTCTGTGTAGGGAGGCAATTCGGAGACTCAGCCGCCAGCTGAGAGAGACTCTCTCAGCTGGCGTAATGTGACTGAATTTTAACCACAGTTTTGGGTGCTGGTACCATGATCGTAGTTTTTTATGAGAACTGTGATTAAGTCGCAGTGTTTTTCTTAATCGCAGTCTTTTTCTAAGGACTGCTACCATGGTCGTAGTCTTTTCTAAGGACTGCGACCAAGGTCGCAGTCTTTTACTGAAGACTGCTACCATGGTGGCAGTCCTAATTACACTTAAAATTTATGATTTTAACATCTCATACAATTTGAAGACTCTCTCAGTTGACGCAACGTGGCTGAATTTTAACCACAATTTGAGTGCTGGTACCATGATCGTAGTTTTTATGAGGACTGAGATTAAGTTGCAGTGTTTTTATGAGAACTGTTATCATGGTCGCAGTCTTTTCTAAGGACTGCGACCAAGATCACAGTCTTTTTCTGAGGACTGCTATCATGGTCGCAGTCTTAATTACACTAAAAATATATGATTTTACCATCTCACATGCATAGTTTAATGATTATTTTCTTATATTTCAATAGTATAGAACATTGACTCATTTGAGAGTCAAGCATTTGTTACCCACAAAATATCGGGTCGGGTTTGAGTTTGAATTTTTGACCCGTATAAATAATCGGGTCGGGTTGACCCGACCCGATTATGGGTCGACCCGTATAAGACCTGACCCAATTAGACCCGACCCGACCCAATTGGCAACCCTAACTCTTTGTTCACTCTTCGCATAGGGCCCCTTAAATCTCAGAACCGGCCCTGGTTGTGTCCATGTCCCATGTCCATGTTTGTGCATCATAGGGTATTAGAGCCTTGATATGCCCTAATCTTATGGTTAACCATCGTAGATCGGAGTTCCTTACTAAAGCACAATTTCATAATTTTGAAAACTTCAACAGTGCCAACAAAAGTAATGGAGCTCTTTGATCTAATATTTAGGCAAGTCTAGCAAACAAAGAGCTTCAAAATCAATGCTATTCAGCTTACTCACCATCTTGAGATCAATTCTTTGCAAGCAATAGTAGTAACAACATTGATTTTGAGTTGAGAAAACCAAATCTAGATCAAGAATTTGAAGTTTTGTCTACTCAGGATGTCCCGAACAAGAATTTTTAGTGTTGTCTATTCATGATGTTCATGATGATGACAAAAAAGATGTATATGTTCATGTTAGTGATTAAAATAATGGTGTTGAATAATCTCAAATTTAGATTGCAATGCCAAAAATTTATTGTCTTTGTTGTCCAAAGAGGTTGTACAGCTTTCCATCAAGATCTCTACACCTTGTAAATCAATTGTTATATCACTAACTTCACCGCTTAATCTTCTTTCCAATAACTCCATCAACATTGTTGTCACTAACTATTATCTCTCCATTTTTAAAGTTAAATCCTCAAACTTATGATTGTTTTCAAATCTTTTAAATAATGACATCAAATTTAAAGGGAGGCAGAGTTGATGTAACTAAGGAATTTTACATCAAGATTGATCTAGTATTGAAGGCAATTTTTAGTCAAAGATACCATACATGTATTCTTCATGTTATGACATCAAGAATTTCACGAGTTGGCATTGGCATCTTTGTTTCGGTTTATTCAAAATTGAACTCAAGGGTGAGTTCTTTTCTTGAAGGGAATTTGCGTAGGATGGATTATCAAATCTAAGCACTATAACACACTTGAAACGTTAATTCATCAGATTCCATCATATAGAGCACAAAGAGAAGATTCCAGCACATCTTAAATTGCAAAAAACAGAACCCGTAAATGAAAGTTACGAAGATTTAAAGATTCATGTATAATTCTATAAATTTTGCAGAAGGCAATCTATAAAAGTTGGCCCAATTAACAAATTTTGAAATTATGCTGGTTAGCAGATGAAGAATAATATTTACGAAAATGTTGAAACTCAAGTTGAATTGACATATGCAGAGTAAAAAAACTAAGGCAGCCATGATATTCATATATTCTTTGCCACTGGCCGCACTACACTCTCTCCAAAATGGCCATCCTGGGAGCCTTCCTAAGCTCCTTACAGATAGACACCACACCAAGTATGAGTGTAAAATCCCATGTGAGCCTTTCCTGTGGAGGTAATTGTTTAGGATACCGCACAAAATTTTGCAGGCTCATAGAGATTCTAATGGAGCATACTGTAGTTTTTTTGCATAGGATCCTTAGTTGGTTATAGTGAAAAAGAAACAATTATAAACAGATGCCATAATTAAAGTTCAGAAGTTACCTTTTCCTGAAGATCTGCAATTGAATCAAGCATGAGTTGGCTCTGCAAGTTAAGATTTTAAAGCATTAACTAGTTTTTTTTCTAGGAAAAAGTTATGAAAAGTTTTCAAAAAGTCGCAGCATTAACACCGCCACCCCCCCCCCCCCCCCCCCCCCCCCCCAAAAAAAAAAAAAAAACGCACACCCACCTCTTTTGTGATGACATTCATCACTCGACTATATAGTAGCATACCTTTCTTGATCGAGCATTCTTCAATGTACTTTCAAGCTGCTGTTCAAGTTGTCCAAGTTCTTTGATATTCAAGGAGTCAAGCTGTTCTCCCATGAGATGCCTGAAATTATGCAGCAAATACACCATATGCAGATCAGTCTAATAAGCAACCATGAGTCAAAAATCACAAACCATTACCTTTGGCTTTTCTGTAAACTCTCAACCATAGCCTCCAGCTTTCTATATTCAAGGCTCCAATTTCCCTAGATAACATTCAGTCAAGTATATTATTGATGCTGCCCTTGTACAATGATTCAGGACAGGGAGAAATTTCTTTAAGATTCTTCCAAATTCTTAATATATTTTGATAGGAATTTGCAAATACATGTGATGGTATAAGCAAATGATTTACAATAATTATGTATCCATCCTTGTGAGGCAGGCATCCAACTTGCGACAATTTTGGCCCTCGGGTACAAAAGAAATTAAGAGAAAATAGAATTTCCTTCAATCTACTTTATTTTTGGATGTAGAATAATCTATATAAAATGATGTAAGGATGAAACAGTAGCAAATTCTGGTGGAGTCAACAAATCTTCCTTCTCATCGGGTTCTATTTTCGTTATTGTCACCCTGATGTTATAAAAGGTTTTTCAAGAATACAACTCACGGTCTATTTACCCTTTAATTTCCATTGGCTCTGACCTCAAATTCTTCAATGTGTAGAACTCTAACCCGTGGTACACATTAATACAACACAAAAATCTTTAAAATGTTTGGGCTAAACTCGCTTAACTAAGCTTAGACATTGAATCTGAACTTATGTGGATAAACTCAATTCATAAGTCAATTGAGCTAGAATATAAACTTGTTTTTAGAAGATAATAATAACAATTGCCAATCATTATTTTTTTGGCCGCATTTAATTAAAAAGCTTTTAATGAAAACATCCCTATAAAAACATCAACAAGGAAGCAGCCCAGATGCACATGCAGGTGCAACTGGAAAAACAAAATACTAAACATCAAACATTGCGCAATTTTTTGATTAAATACTCTTTTTAAAAATAATTTAAAAACAAACATCCCCCAAAAATATTTCCAAAAACTAACCTCTAACAGCCACGTCAGCGCGTGGCGCCAGCGTGTGCTGGTGTTGGCGAGGCGGCCTTTTGATTCGCCATGTTGTCAATACCGGGCAAACACAAAATTTTTTTTGGACTTAACAACACCGGCTGAAAATTTATGTTTAAAAACACAAAAAAAAAGGAGCGATGTTCTGAAAACTTTTTTTAATTTCTGCAAGTGACGTTTGGCCGGTGTTGCTAACACCGGCTGAAATCGAAAGCACCTATTATTGTTGTGGGACCCACTTGGTCCCACGTTTATAAATCCTTAATCCCCACCATTTTTTCTCGATCTCTCTCTCTTCAGTTTTCCTCCCTCCCCCTCTCTCACCCTAGCCTTGCCTAGCCGGCTTTTCTTCGCCGCTGACCAGGTCGCGTTGCCGCCGCCGATGACGCCCCACCATCGACGCCACCTCCCAGCTGCCGATGACACCTTGAAGGTAATATTTCTCTATCCATCCTCTCTCTCCCCCCCCATTCTCTCTCTTCTATTTTCCCTCCCTGTCGGTGTTCCCCACTGACCGCCCGCATCCCCTCTCCTCTCCCCTTTCTCTATCTCTCACTCTAAATTATCTCTTTCCCTCTCTGTGAAATGTTGTGAAATTGTGAAATTGTTGTGAAATTGTGAAGTGAAATTGTTGTGAAATTGATAAAATTTAATTTAAGTTATGTAAAATTGCATGTGATTTAATTTAATTTATGTGAAATCGATGAAATATAAAAAATTTTGTTAAATCAGGTACAATATCTACAATGTCTAGTGACACTGTACCTTTCATTTGTTGGTATAAGTTATAGTAACCGTAGATATGACTAATAACCCAAAATATGTTAATGGGATAGTAAAACCCGTGATAGTTAGAAAATCGATCACACTGCGTAATTGGTTGAAAAATCCATCGAATCACCAAAATTAATTTAAACGAGCAACAGATTATCTTGACATGCAATTGGCCAGTAGCACAAGAGTGTTTTATAATCATGCTAATAGCAAATGACGATGGCACACGAGCAATGCTCGCGTTGCACTCGGGTGTGAATTCGATAGAGATATATGTGGAGAAAAGCAGTGTGAGCCACCAAACACATGAAGAATTCACTCATGTGCTTGATTTGGACAATGAATCAACGAGCTTATTGTCCCCAAGGCACAATACGTAAGTAACCATTAATTTTATTCTAGTATTTACATTTCTCTTTCTACTAAACGTGTAAGTGACACTACTATTTGGACAGTCCTATCATTTTGGCGCAAGGAGATGATATATGTCACAATACGTCGACACTATATGTGTACCCATACACAATGCATGTCTCGCCAGTTAAGCAACGCAATTTGACTCAACATATCTCACTCCATTTGAGATGAATTCTATATCAACAGAGTTTTTAAGTGCAAATAGGTAAAAGTGAACCATATTTCAGTTATTACTTATGCGCGAAGGCCATTCCCTTATGTTGAACATTCTTTTAGTGAACGAGTCTCAGAGGGCCTTGATATTCCAGAGGACCCTCATTTTCATGAGTGGCGTGCTACCGTGGAGCCGATTTGCACGTCTATCCGGCCCACCGACCCAGCACCTTTATATCCGATGCCACGAACTTCTCAGCCCGTTGATACGCAGGACGAGTGGAGACCATCCCAACAGTGTTGAGGAGCGACGGAGGAGGATGAGGCAGGACCATCCCAGCCTGCCTCTGCATGTGGGCGTGGCTGAAGACGAGCACGAGGACTAGTACCACGCGCGTTATCTTATTTATGATGATATTTTGTGATACGTGTTTTGATATTTGTGATACGCGTTGTGATATTTTCTTATTATTGTATAGCAGGTGTTATTTGTGATGTTTGGATGAAATTGAGTGGTTTGAATGATATTTTTGTGGTTTACTATGTTAATTTTGAGTGGTTTGGATAATATATGTGATTATGAATTTTTTCGTGATATTCTGTTTCTGTTACTGTTTTTTTCTGTTTTTTTTTTTTTTTTTGCTGTTTATAGTTGGGCCGAGGTTGGCAAATCCAGCCCAGGCAAACTTGTGATTAGATGATGTTTTTCTTTTTCTATACTGTTTATAGTGGCCGGTGTTGGAAAATCCGCCCAGTCTTTGCACTTCTTGGTCGGGGCTGGAAAACTCGGCCAAGTCAGTTGTGCATAAATTTTTAGCCGTTGTTGGTAACACTGACCCAATAGTTAAGTCCAAAAAAAGTTGTGTTGGCCCGGTGTTGTTCGCCCGGTGTTGACAACACCGGGCGAACCAAAAGGCGCCAGTGCACGCGCTGACGTGGCGCCCACGTGGCATTGGCATGACTATCAGAAGTCGATTTTTGGGAGAAATTTATTTTTAAAATTATTTTTAAAAAGAATATTTAATTAAAAAATTGCCCTCAAACATTTGAAGCACAGTGATGAACAACACCACATCCTGCATAAATGTTGAAAAAAAGCCAAAACAACAAAAATCAGGACCCGGCAGCAACATGGCTGGGAAGATGTAAGAGTCGAAGTCATGCCCCCTACCCAGGATCGCCCACTTCCTTGCCCTACTTGCCCGAGGGAGGTTGGAGCCGTATATCTGACTGATCATGTCATGGACAATTTTTATCCCCTATAGAAGCCATTGTCTTGGACTTCTCCTAACGGTGGATTGTCCACTAGAGGAGCCACATCTATAGATCTGGTTGTTCTGCTGCCAGTCTATAGAAGAGGGTCAAAGTCTGCATGATCCCCAATATGATGGATATTGCCTTGCGCCTCTAAAACGCAAATCCCATCCGTCCATGTCACCCCACTGCCCACCTCACCAGTGGGCGACGACAGGGATGCATGCCTGAGTCCAAACCCTCATGCTGGCCTACCGGCACGTCAGGCAGGGGCACAGCATCCACAATCCGCGGGGAATTTTCAAAAGAACCAGCAAGAACAGGCCTCAGCCCAGACCCAAGTTGGCCCAGAAATTTTTAAAATTCACTTTGAAAAAAAAAACATTAGACCCTGGGCCACCGTTCCTAAATTAAGTCTTCGCCCACAGATGGCCCAAACCTAGGCCCAATAGACATAAGCCGAGAATGAGAGAGGTCCAATTTGACCGTCCATTAGCAATCCCCCAAGCACCGCCAGCCGCGCCCGGTCCCTGAGACCGTTGGCCTCCCCCCAAGCACCACAATCCGCGCCTGAATCCGTGCGTAGAACGAAACTCGTACCAGTCAACACCACATATTCAAAAGAGTAATGTTGTTTGTCCTACTTTTTTTTTAAGGTATAGATAAAAGGTAGTCATTAAATGTGTTGCATGCAAAGGAATGTACTGACGCAACACAGAAGACCACGAGTCCTGCCCCTCGGCCCCCATCACCCAAAGATTGAGTTCTAAAAGAATTGTGGAAAGACATAATATTGTTCTTAATATATCAAGCTACATAGGAGTTGGCTCTGAAAAAGAGTTCCAATGTGAAAACCTCAAAGTAAGGTGGAAGATTATGTAAAAAGCTTAGCAAGGAGAAAAGGTTAATTTGTCCAAAACTATTATAAACTATCATTGTTTCTCAAAAAAAAAAAATCTTAAACTATAAAAATCTCAAAATAATACCATGAATTATTCTTAGAAGTTTTCAAAAAATTCTTAAAAAAAAGTTAAAAATAACTCTTCATGTAGAGCAATCCCACATAGCTTACAGATTTTCAAAAAAAATCATTAGCGACATAAAAAAATCATTACAGATTTTCAACTATCTTTGTGTTTTTTTTTTATGTCGCTAATGAATTTTTTCTTGAAAATCTGTAACATGTATGAGATTTCTCTATATGATGAGCCATTTCTAACTTTTTGGGGGATTTTTTTTTAAGGACCTCTAAAAATAGTTTGTGGTATTATTTTAAGATTTTGATAATTTTGAAATTTTTTTAGACAACATAGTGTACGATAGTTTTGAGAAATTTAGCAAAAAGAAAAAGGCAAAGAAGCCTTTGAGCCTTCTGAACAAAATACAAGAGGAAGGAAGGAATTATGATTAGTTTAGTATATAACAGGCAAATCAAATGAATCTAATCTAAAGATCTCAAAGGAAACAGATAGACGATTAATTATGTTAGAATAATGGAGAAAATTATTAGAATGTTATATCACAAATTTGACTATGTAATTCTTACCATATGAGAATCTTAAGATGACAATGAAGTTCGTATTGAATAAAGACAAGGTATGACAAAAAAATATTAAAAAATCAAGGAGAGAACTTGGAGCAAGCAATCCAAAACATAATCACAATCAAAGAAGACACAAAAAGAGGATGAGAAGACTAGAAAGAAAAAGGAGTCTATTATGAAGGCATAATTGTCTCTAGAAGACATTGCAAATAGTTGTATCAAAAGAATCACGAAAGTCAAGGCTGTGAAGCAAATTGTGACTAGACGAGAAGGATGAGAAAGATATGAAGGAAACAATGCTTCGACTACAAGAGGCATATGCACTTATTATGATTGTTCTATGAAGTCAGACAATAGAGTAGCAGCGAGAACTAATTTACTCTGAAGAATGAGTTTGAAGATTCCACGATTTTGCTAGCATAAAAAGACAGTGAAATCAAGCACATAGATTGAACATGGAAATAAAATTAAGCTGGTGGATTTTAACGCCAGCAATCATATGTGCCAGATCAAGAATTCTTCACTTAGATAACTGGGCAATATGAGAAGGCCTGGTTAATTCTGGAGACTCGCCAAAGGAAAAGGCAAGATAATGATGTATACAAAGGTGCGTGTGCGCGCACACACACAAACAGAGAGAGAGAGAGAGAGAGAGAGAGAGAGAGAGCAAATGCATTATACTATGTTCCAACTCTGTACATTTGAAAGATTTCGCCCTCACTGTTCAAAAGAGAAATAATAATTGTAAAGGTGGACATGAGTAATAATAGATTGCTTACCTAACATATTCATGTCGATTCTATGAAATATCTAAATCTATCACAAAGGATGGCTCTTGCCACTGGGAGCAATGATTTAGATATATGGTATTCAATAACCTAATTTTACCCCACCTCTCATCTCATTGATTAGCACAATATCATCAGCAAATAGCATACACCATGGTATCTCATTCTAAATAGCTTTGGTAAGCTCATCCATTACTATGGCAAATAAAAATAGACTCAATACAGATATTCATACTAAAATAGGTGTAGCCTCTATAGAAAAAAGATGAGAGAAAACCGTCTATGATGGTTTGATCATTTGCGATGTAGACCTATAGACACGCCAGTCCGACGAGTAGAACGTATCAAATTAGGACAAGTTAAATGGCTTGGTAATTTGCGACGTAGACCTATAGACTGCTCCAGAGTAGAGAAAGTTGATCCATGTGCGATCCGGCGTAATTCTCTTTTGGTTCATGTAGCCTACCCCAAATACTTGGGACAAATAGCTTAGTTGTTGTTGTTGGCATTGAACAATCTAAATCTTGTCTGAAAGGAAAAGATTACTTATTTAAGACCACATATTTTAAGATTGTAAAGAAGGCAAGCGCAAGAGAAATTTCAAATCGAAAAGTTAAGAAGAGCTACGGGCTGCTATATATAGACTACACGAATATAGAGGGATCACTGAAGTGGTTTGCTTGGAGGAAATAGGTATTTCCTAATATTTGTTGATGATCATAGTAGGAAAACTTCATATTACTTGAAGGAGAAATTAGATGCATGGAAGAAATTCAAAAAACTTGACAAACTAGTGGAAAAGCAAAGTATCGCATTAAAGTGCTTTGTTCTAATTAATCAAGGTGGAGTACAAACATTAACTTCAACAACATACACCAGCTAATGTGATAACTTACTGCCATACTCCAAAGTGAAGCGTTCATTAAATTAATAGATATGTATGTTTTTTTTTCATGGCTAGAAGTACACACAACAGCAAGTACTTCCCTAGACTTCTTAGGTAGAAGCTATAGACTGCACAATGTATCTCCCCACTGTTTTCTAGGGAAAAGCATCAAACCCAAACCATTGCTAGAGATGAGGAGCAACTTCAGGCCAATCCCCTGAAGGTTTTCGTGTGCATTTGATATACACATAGAAGCAAAGAAAAGCAAAGATGTACAGAACAAAATATAGTTCTTTTCTTCGATATATGTGCATATGCAATTTCAAACAATATGTCACTATAGAATTTTCAAACAATTTGGTATTACAGCAATTTCCAACTATCGACAACATAGAATTTCCTAGTAGGACGGAAAGTCCGCATTCCTGTAGACTTTATTCAAGGGATATCTATTTTGATCAAGTTAATTGTTGTAAGCAATTTGATCGACATGGCTTATACTCATCGTGCTATTGCAAAATAGACTATTTGGATATGATTTGGGAGGTACCATGAAAATATTGTTCCAATTCCTTGTTTAGGAATGGGCAAAGGCAAGAACATGGTTCTTTTGACCTCCTTCCTTATACGAATATACTCCCCTAGACCCCAATAGAGGATCAAAACAATCTTTTTGCATGTGGTCAACCAAAGTGCAGTATAAACAGTCCTTTTAGCAAGCACAAAACCATATGTGTATACCATGTAAAATAAAAGTAAATTAGAGTAGTGATGTGGGCATCATGAAGCTGTCAAAGCCACTGATAAAACCCAATTCAAAAGCTTAGAAGGTAAATCGAAGGAGACTGAAGAGAACCATGGCTATTTGGTTCTAGAAGAAAATTTTGTTCATAAAGAAGTTTTGTAATCCTAATAGTAGTAGAGTTTCTATTTTCTCTTCTATATGTATTGAAGTTGTAGTAGGATTAGAAGTTACCTGTTTTGTATTTCTTTTATTTTTACTTTTTTTGAAGTTTTTGACTTCTTATAGGAGTTGGTTTTGAAGTTCAAGTTGAAGTAAGAGAGAGATACAATTTTGTAGTCCATACAAAGTCCCTATGTATTCAATTGAAAACAACAATCAATGAAAGTTTTTACTCTCAATTCAGTTTAATATTGATTTCTCAATCCTCTTCTCCATTAGTGATGGGATGCCTTATTAGACTCAATTATTGGTTGGATATCGTAATTAATTTATCTATCTCTCTATTTCACTCTTTTTATCTCCACGTTAAATTTCTTCATTCTCTCAACTCAAAGCTTTCGTCGACGAACATCAAAAGCCTCGCCATAACCACTTCACCTCCAGACCCCTCCTCTACATCACTGAGCCAAGCCCAAGATTTCTTGCACATAAGCTTTGCTCACACTAGGCTATTCAAGCTTATACCCAGCCTGGTCACGCATTGTGTGCCCAAAAACAGCGCCAAGACCAATCCGCCTGTGCCCCAAGTCCCGCGCCTATAGGAATCGTCGTGCCCAGCTTGTCTACACCCAAGAGTTGTCCAACTACAACTTGCGTGCGAGCTTCATTGACCGAGTGTGAATAGTAATTGTGCCTGCCTTAACAAGCATGAACAGTAGCAAGCTTCATTAGGGAGTCATCTAGCCTCCAACAACTTCAGCCTCATCTGCGTGAGTATATAGCTCCTTGACGACTCTGTTTTTGTCAACTGTACATATTCTCAACTGCGTGAGTTCAGCGATCAACCACCAACCATCAACAAGCAAGGTAAGATCATATTTACAATTATCCAAGTTATTATTTCTTATTACATCACCCTCTTAATTACAAGTCTAAATATATATTATCCAGTTTGTTATCTATTCTGATTGTCTATCCATATTAAAAGTGAGCAAGCGATTCTATTTTTCTCTTGAAATTGCTAGACTTTTTTATTGTGTGAAGAACTTAATTTTCTACATAAGCAATAGTTCTAATTAGTTCTTTAAGCACTGAAATCGATTAAGCATATAGTATAACATGATATTATCTATTTTAATTCAATTCTTACCAATGATCTTTTTTTGGTGAAGCGTATATTTGAATTATTTTATCCTATGTTTTTGCCCTCGTACATGTTTCACATCAACTTGGTATCAGACCACAGTTAGGTAGATTTGCATATTAGTCATGTTTATTCACTTTCTTGCATCTAGTTAAATTTTGTTTAAAGCCCAAAAAAATTAGTGTAATTTAGAAATTATGTAGGGTAAATCCTTTCCTGAAATTTCGTACGATTGGTGTTTAACTAAGAAAGGATACTTAACGTGGTTCTGCAATTAGAGAACATCAAGTATGAAAAATCTCCCACCTGCCAATTGAACTAGTAAAATATTAGACTGATAAGCTTAGGGTTTGATTGATTCGAAAATCTTAAAAAAAGGAAAAAAATATACCAATAAAACAAAATAAAAATTAGTTTAGATTTGCATTCATATTAGAACTCATACATTATATGCCAACCCGTAGTGGTACCCCATATTTGCTAGACGAATCTAGTAAATTTTCAATGGAAACCCCACCGTCCGCTCCCATGATCCCCAGCAATTTGTTGCAATGTTAGCTGAAATAAATGCCAAGTTAGGTACCTTAGGCAATCAAAGAGATATTAGCCAAAGTAGAAGCCACGCATGATCAAAACCCGTCACAAAACAACCATCAGGATAACACTGATAACTCACCCAATCTTGATGATCAATTTCTGAAAATCATCAAAATTGATATCACCACCTTTGATGGACATCATGACCGACAACTTTTTCTAGATTGAACACTCTAATTAGATAAGTATATCACATGTTACAATCTCACTGAGCTTAAAAAAATTAAGTTCGCTGTCATGAAACTGACCAGTCAAGGTAGTCAGTACTGGGCCAACTTAGAGAACATATGCGCATCTCGACTTCAACGACTAATTGAAATATAGGATATGATGAAGAATAAGCCAAAAGATAAGTATGTACCACTATCATTTAGTGACTGTCTAATGGATAAGTTGCATCAATACACTCAAAGTAATAAATCGGTAAAATAGTACATGACAAAATTCGATGAGTTTCTAATCAGATGCAGTATCTTCAGCAAGGAAAGCTTAAACCCTTTTTAGGTTTAATGTTGAACTTAGAGAAGACTTACGAATCACTGTTAGTTAGAGGAGTCACCGAGTTAGAGAAAGCTTACTCCATAGTTTAAGATCTAAATTCTCTTAGGTCTAACTATAACACTAAGAGTTTTGATTCAGAATTGAGTGTGACTAGGACTTCCTTCTCTTTCTAGTTCAATAAGTCTAGCACCAAATCCTCCTCTCGAAAGAACGACTTCAAAGGAAAACGAAGTGATGATCATAGCAAAACCGTCAAGCAAACTTCTTCCAAATTTAGTCAACAAACTTCTTCCAAATTTAGTGCCTCTACTAAATGTTATAGATGTCAAGGTTATGGTTACAACACCACTAAATGTCCTAGTGAAATGAAGATCACCTTCATTAATGGAGTTCCCACACAAGCTCCCGCGCCTAATGACGAGAAAGTTACATATTACCCAAACATAGACGAAGACGATGATTTCGATTATAATCAAGAAGGTTCTGATGCTGAATGTAACTATAATCAAATTGCACCTTCAAATTACATATATGTCATCCGATGTGCATTATCAGTCTGAGGAGAAGATAACTAGAGAAGAACTACCATCTTTCACACATACACTAAGATAGAAGAAAAAACTTGGAAAGTGATTATGGATAGTGGAAGTTGTGTCAATGCGGTCTCGTCTAAGATGATCGAGAAGGTTAGCTTGAAGGTTGTACCTCATCCCCATCTGTATAAGGTGTCATAGATCAACTCCACGACCATAGATGTGAAACAACAATGCCTTGTCTCTATCGAGTTTGATGTTTATAAAGATAAGGTATGGTGTGGTGTGGTTACAATAGACGTAAGTCAAATCATTTTAAGACGACCATGACTCTACGACAATGATGTTATCATTCATAGTCAATCGAACAAGTGTCAATTTGAGTATGAGGGTAAGAAGATTAAGCTGATACCTTACCAACCTATAGCTAAAAAGCCTAAATCTAATGAACCAAAGAAGTCGAAAAGAAGTTAATTTAATCAGTGCAATAGATCTTGATCAAGAACTCAAGAACGATACCCTATTCTGATTCTAATTGCTAGAGAAGTGGTTAAAACTCAAGATAGTACTATCCTCCGAAAGTCACCCCCATGATTGAGGAGTTTAGTGATGTCTTCTCCAAAAATCTTCTAAATAAATTACCACCGATGTATGATATCAACACGCTATCAATCTAGTACCCAGATCAAGTCTATCAAACATGCCACATTACTGAATAAACCCAACTGAGCATGTCAAGCTCAAAAGGGCAAATCGATGAATTAGTAGACAAGAGTTTCATTAGAGAGAACATGAGCCTATGTGCTGTCCCCGCATTATTAACGTCGAAAAAAGATGGATTATGGCATGTGCGTGGATAGTAGAGCAATTATAAGATCACAATCAAGTATACTTTTTAATTCTGAGGTTGGATGATATGTTTGATATGATGTCTGATGCTACAATCGTTTTTAAGATAGATCTTAAAAGTGGTTATCACCAAATCCACATTCGTCCTAGAGATGAATGGAAGACCACTTTCAAAACAAAAAATGGACTATATGAATGAATGGCTATACTTTTTGAGTTGACCAACGCTCTGAATACATTTATGCAAGTGATAACTCAAGTATTACGATCTTTTATGATAAATTTCTTGTAATTTACTTTGATAATATCTTCATTTATAGATACTCTCGTGAGCAACATTTAGATCACATACGTTACGTTTGTACTGTATTGAGAAAGAAAGAATTGTATGCTAATCCGAAGAAGTGTGCCTTTCTTGCAACACAAGTTCACTTTTTAGGATTTTATAGTTTTTTTGAATGGAGTTTCTGTAAATCCCGAAAAAATGAGAGTCGTCGAGGAATGACCAGAATCGAAGACCATCCGTGAGGTGAGAAGTTTTCACGGACTTGCTAACCTCTACTGACAGTTTATAAAAGGGTTCAACATTGTCATGGCTCCAATTACGGAATGTCCAAACAAAGGTGAGTTTGCATAGTCTAATGTCACTGCTAAAGCATCTTTTGAGTTAAGGTAAGAATGGTCAACGTTTCAGTTATGCTTCTCTCTGAAGATTTTTAAAGTAGCATGTGATGCATCTGGCATAAGTATAGGAGAAGTCTTAGCTCAAGAAGAGCATCCAGTTACTTACCTTAGTGAGAAGCTGATTGACGCCAAGTAAAAGTACTCTAACTACAATAAGGAATTCTATGCGGTGATTCAAGCACTTCGCTATTGGTGACATTATTGCTCCCGCAAGAATTCATTCTCCAAAAAAAAAAGTTGAATGCTAGACATGATCATTGGATTAAGTTCTTACAGGACCACACATTCACCCTGCATCAAAAGGCATGTGTTAAAAACAAAGCCCCTGTTGCTCTCAGCCATAGTTTTCATTTTGACTAAGATGCCAATAGCTAGTAGTTTTGAGAGATTGATAGTTGATTATGAGTCTTGTCCTGATTTTCACGAGATATATGCGAAACTGAAAGTTGGAACAACACAAGAAGTTGATAGATTTGGTCTGCATAATTGATATTTGTTTCTAGGCTATAAGCAATGTATTACAAAAACCTCTCCTAGAGAATTTCTTATTTGAGAATTGCATACTGGTGGTCTACCTGGACACTTTGAGAATGAGAAGATCATAGAAGTTGTTGAGCATAGGTTTTATTGGCCTAGTTTAAAGCACGATGTTGTTAAGCATGCTGGTAGATGTCACATTTGTCAACTAACTAAAACAACAAATATAAAACACTAATTTGTACACTCCACTCCCCATCCCAAATTGTACTTGGCCAGTTGTGAGTATGGATTTCATGTTGAGTTAACCGAAAACTTTGAGAAATATGATTCTATTTTAGTTATCGCGAATCGTTTCTCTAAAATTGCACATTTTCTTCCTTGTTCTTGAACTGCTGATACTTTTAGAGTTGCTAAGATATTCTTTGATGGTGTTGTCAAATTGCATAATTTACCTAACATCATTGTGTCCGATAGAGATTAGAATTCACAGTTACTTTTCAAAAACACTTTGGCACAGTTAGGCATGAAACTGAAATTCTCTGCTACTTTTCATCCTTGGACTGAACCGAATTTGTCAATGGGAGTCTAGAAAACTTGTCATGTACATTAGTTGGTTAACACATAGACATGGGGATCTTAAACTAGCCACTGCAGAGTTTGCATACAATACACCTATGAATAGGACTACAGGTAAATCACCGTATGAGATTGTTTATGGTTTTAGGCCAAGATAGCCTATAGATCTTATTCCTATATCCGATCATATTAGAGCATAAGATTCTGTATCATCAATTGCATCACATGTGCATGACTTATACAAAAAAATTATGGATAAAATTGCTCGAAGTAATGCCAATTATAAGCTACGAGCCAAGTAAGAAAGAGACTTAAAATATTTAATGTTAGTGATTATGTGATGGTAAAGATTCATTCAAATTGTTTCCATTGAGAACTGTTAAGAAACTATATGCTTATAGTGCTGGTCCATTTCAGATTTTAAAAAAGCTAAACTACAAAGCTTATGTTATTGATCTTCCTCAAGATTTAGTATCGGTTCTACATTCTGTATTGAAAACTTAGTGGATTACAAGGGTCCTGATTTTAACTCCAACAACCCATTAGATGATGAGCCATCCCTTAAGCCTATTCCTGAGAGACCTTTTCTTCCATCACTTCCAAGTATATTACCTAATACAGCGGATCAGATTAATAAAAATTATATATGATGACATTATCACCATCAAAGATGGTGGGAGTCGTAAGTATTTGGTTCGACAAAAAGAAAACCACCAACAAATGATTCGTGGGTAGACTGAAGTGAATTGTAAAAGATTAATCCTGACATTTTGGAGCAGTATAAGAGTTCTTCCTCAAGCTCAACAGAGTCGAGTTCTTTCCAACCCAGAAAAAATGATGCGGACATCATGAAGCCGTCAAAGCCACCAACAAAGCCCCAATTCAAAAGCTTAAAAGATATACCGAAGGAGATTGAAGAGAACCATGGCTACTTAGTTCTAGATACAAATTTTATTCATGAAAAGTTTTGTAATTCTAATAGTAGTAGAGTTTCTATATTCTCTTCTCTATATATTGGAGTTGTAGTAGGATTAGTAGTTACCTATTTTGTATTTTTTTATTTTTACTTTTTTTAGGTTTTTGATTTCTTTTAGGAGCTAGTTTTGTAATCTAAGTTGAATTAGGAAAGGGATACAATTTTGTAGCCTATATAAAAGCCTCATGTATCCAATTGAAAACAACAATCAATGAAAACGTTTACTCTCAATTGAGTTTAATACGAATTTCTCAATCCTCTTCTCTATTAATGGTGGAATGTCATATTAGACTTAATTATTAGTGAGATAGCGTAATTGATTTATTTTTTTCTCTATTCCTCTCTTTTATCTCCACGTTAAATTTCTTCCTTCTTTCAGCTCAATGCCTTCGTCGACAAACTTCAAAAGACTTGCAATAACCACTTCACCCCCACGATCCCTCTTCTACATTACTGAGCCAAGCCCAAGATTTCTTGCACACAAGCTTTTTTCTCATGCTCAGGCTATTCAAGCTTATGCCCAGCCTGGTCACGCACTGTGTGCCCAGAAAAAGCGCCAAGGCTAGTCCGCCTGTGCCCCAAGCCCCACGCCCACAGGAATCACCATGCCCAGCTTGTCTGCGCCCAGGAACTACCCGCTTGTAACCTATGCACGAGCTTCATCGATCGAGCGTGAATAGTAACTGCGCCCCGCCTTGACGAGTGTGAACAGTAGCAAACTTCATTAGGGAATCCTCTAACCTACAACTTTGACCTCATCTGCTTGCGTACTATAGCTCCTCGACAACTCTGTTTCTGTCAACTATACATGTTCTCTTCTATGTGAGTTTAGTGATCAACCACCAACCATCAACAAGCAAGCTAAGATCATATTTACAATTATTCAAGGTATTTTTCTTATTACATCAACTTGTTAATTACAAGTCTAGATATATATATCATCCAGTCTGTTATATATTCTGATCGTCTGTCCACATTAAAAGTGAACGAGTGATTCTGCTTTTTTCTTGAAATTGCTCGACTTTTTTATTGTGTGAAGAACTTGATTTCTTGTATAAGCAATAGTTTCTAATTAGTTCTTTAAGTACTAAAATCAACTAAGCACTTGCTGATCTATATAGCATAATCTAATATTATCTGTTTTACTTTAATTCCTACCAACTACTGAAGCATGTTTTGAGTTAGTTTATCCTTTGCTTTTGCCCCATACACGTTTCACATCAAGTAGTTTTTCCAAAATAAAAGGCAAGTAGAGCACCTATCAACTATGATATGACTGAAACTTGTTTCTATACCAGACAAAGTAGTGGGTCAGAAAATTTGAATCTAATTTTGTCAAAGCACTACCTAAACCCATGTCAGATCACACATCTCTCCTCCTTGGCACACATGCCCTTCCATTGATTCTAAATCTTTTACTTGGAGAATTTTTTGTTAGAATTATCCAAAATTCATCTAAGTAGTTGAACTTGCACTCATATAGTCCCTATAATCTGGTATCAAATGGTTCAAGGATAGAGATGCAAAGTCACCCTACATGCATCGTGTTGTCACTATGCATAAAGTAGAAAAGACATATCATTGATTGAGATTAATAGTACCACACTCACATCCCAACGAGATGTCTCTTTAGCATTCACCAGTTTTTACAAAACATGCTTGATGCTTGGTGCCACCACCACAAGCCTATCTAAGCTGTTTGGAATCTCTTACATTCACTGTTAGCATGGTCATTCAAAGACTTTTAGCACCCCCTAACTAAAGAAGAGATTAAAGGGCTATTTTCTCTCGATAAGGGATTAGGGCTTGATGGTTTCAGCATGAGATTCTAGCAAACCTACCAGATGTGCTTAAGCGAGATATTTCGCTCGTCTTTGAAGCCTTCTACTTTGGTGATCTTTAACATAGACAATTAAGTATGACATATATTACTCTTGTCCCTAGAATAGAAGGAGCTTGCGAACCAGGAGAGTTTTGATTTATTAGCCTCATAAATGGGATTCACAAGATCATCGCATAGCCACCTTTAAAAAAAAGTGGACATACTCATTGACTACTCACGGTAAGAGGCATATATTTTATGGTATTGTTGTTGCACAAGATATACTAGCTTCTTGTTTCCACATCATTAACCAACAATCTTCTTGAGAAAGCCATCATTCTTTCCATTTTACGCATTTGCCTTTGGAGATAGGTATATACTTTGGATTTCAAAATGTTTATCCTCATCCACTTTGTCAGTGCTTGTTAATGGTATTTCAGAGCACATTAAATGTAATAGAGGGCTCCATTAAGATGATCCACCTTTTCCATACCTCTCCATCATTAATGTCAATGTTTTCACCAAAATCCTCAACTGTGCCTCTTCTAAGGTGGTTTTAGTCAAAGAGTAAGTCAATTCTCTCCTTCTAATGGGACAGTAGTCTCCAATATGCCAATGACACTCTCATCCTTGTTCGGATCGATAATCTTTCTCTCACTAATCTAATACCCCTCTTATATTACTTCAAGATTTCTCTGGTCTCTGCATTATTTTGTCCATGCATTATCTATGCTCTTCCTATAGACTCCAATAAGGCAACTTATGCCACTGAAATTCTCAATTGTGCAATCGGTTCTTTCATTTAGTTTTATTAGTATTCCCATCAAACCCTATGTTTAGCAAAGTTCAAATAGCAATAACTTATTGACAACTTGTGATATAATTAGGTTTTTTGACAAGTTCATTGTTATCTCATGGTGGTGTTGAGGAACGAATTGGGAAGAAGAAAGAACACATATCAAATACATAAATCAAAGTGACCAGAATTTTATGTGGAAAACTCAATCGGGAAAAACGAAGGAACTACAAGCAAATTCACTATATTATTAGAGAGATTATAGGAGAAGAAAGAACCTCACAGCCCTCTGTATTTACAATGGCATTCACTCTTGACCTTAATAACGGTGTATCTCCTTTTATACAGAAAACTAGGGTTACAAATTATGAAATTACCAATTGCTCTTGACGCATTCTCCAAGTTTTATGGGCTACGAAGCTTGTAAACTAGATGGCTTCTCCACTATGCATCTCTAAGGTGCTACTCTGCACTGTCGCTTCAGAGTGCTCCTCTGGAGTGATGCTTCAGAGTGCTCCTCCGAAATGATACCAAGTTGCTACTCTGGGGCGAGACTCCAACCTTGCCCTCAACCTGAAACCTGAAGTTTGGAGTGCTTCGCCCTCGCTCCAGGATCTGTAAGAGGAACTTCTCAATGTAACTTTGTTTCAAGAACTCTACCCCCGAGCCTCCGGAAGGGGCTTCCCTCCCCTTCCAACCCCCATGAGAACCTGACCGCGCAGGTCGATCCGCATGATAACTCTACAAAGGGTGACAATCATCAAGGCAATAATTAGGCTCCATAACTTCACAATCTACCACTTGAAGACTGATTATTGATACGACAGTGGCACTCCATCTCTCTCTCTCTTACTCCACCAACTCTCAACATATAGTGAATTTGACGCGACTCAACTCTGGATCCTCAGTCTTCAAAACCCACAGAAGCTGAACAGATTTTCAGCTTCTCCATCGTGGCCATCTTGTTCAACATATCTGCAAGACTTTAACTTGTGTGCATCTTCTCCAGTAACAACACACCATCTTTCAAAAGTTGTTGCCTGGTCGATCGCCACCTCAGTTTGAGGGTCGGAGGCTCTACTCAGAAGTTCTCATTCTCTTCTGGGATGCTCCAAATCTTCTGTACAAGAATATCATCAAGTTCAACAAATTCAGAATTCGCAGAACTGCTCTGCTGCTCTGGAATGCTCCTCTCCGTCAGCAAGTCTTTGTACACCATCTTTCATTGAATACCACATCTTTATGCATAAGGATTTTTTGGTTCTCCGAATCCTAAAATTGATAGTCGTACTCACTTATTTCGTACCCAATGAAAATGTACCTCTTGGACTTCGGATCCAACTTGCTCTTATGATATAGTTCAACATGCACATAACAGATACAACCAAATGTACGTAGATGGTTTAGGTTTACCTCTTTTTCGGTCCATACTTCCTCCGGAATCTCACAATTCATAGGCACCAAAAGTCCTCTGTTGATCAGATATACCGCCATGTTGACTACATCTGTCCAAAACTGCTTGGGCAATCTTGTGTATATCTGTATGCTCTTGGCATGCTCTAGAATGGTCATGTTCATGCGCTTGGCCACCCTATTCTAATGAGGATTTTCTAGAACCATTTTCACTCTTTTGATTCTCTAATTAGCGCGACTCGTCGAATTTGCTATATCAGTATTCGCCCTTATTTTCTAACTTCAAGCACTTAAGCTTTAAACATGTCTCATTTTCAACTTGGGCCAACCACTTCTTGAACACATCAAACACGTATGATTTTTGCTTCAAGAAGTAAATTCAGACCTTTCTACTTGCATCATTAATAAAGCCACAAAGAGAAGGAACAGAAGCCTGACCCCATACATCAGTATGAATCAGCTCCAATCTTTCTGCCTTCAGGGACTTCTTCACCTTCAAGAAACTGACTTTTCTTTCCTTCTCGTAGATATAGTCTTCACGGAGATCTAAATTGACAGGCTTAAACTTTGGCAGCTTGCCTTTGGAGAGCATAGCCTTCATCCCCTTCTCACTCATATGCCCGAGTCAGCGATGCCACGTACCTGCATCCACCTCTGATGATACAACTGAAATTGAAGTCATAGAGCCTAATGTTATGTAGAGTACCTTCTTTTTTCCCATGTGTCGTGAACATGACACCCTTTATGATCTTACACGAATAAATATCGAAGGTAGTTTTCATCACGGCATACGTATGCTGACAACAGAGATCAGATTTCTCTTCGGCTTCGATGCATGCCTGACGACCTTTAATTTCAGCGTCGAGCCATTTGAGAAACTGACTATCACATCGCCCTTACCAACGATGTTGTACAGTTCATCATCTCCCTAATATACCTTTTCAAGATCTCCTTTCATAAAAGTTTGAAAGATTTCGTGATGGGAAGTGTCATGAAAAGAGGCACCCGAATCAATACCCCTGATTCACTAGAGCCAAGGAGAGAATCAGGGCATCAAATTCATTATTGCCTGTGACATACGTTGAATCCTTCTTTTTGCCTTTGCTACCTCCATCCTTTTCCTGCTTGCAGTCCCTTCTCATCGTACTGCCAACACCCGACACCCCTTGATTTGGATTTGCTTCTCTCAAATTTAGATTTGAATTTATTGTTCTTTTTCTTTTCTTTATTCATCGACCTTACTTCCCTTTTGACACTCTGGTCACTCCCTAATGTCTCAGCTGCACCCGATGACTATCTGCGTGCCTTTTCGCTGAGAAGAACACATACTGCGTCATCAAACTTCAAGGTTTATATCTCACAGGAATTGATCACTGCCATCACGAGACCATCCCAGGTCACTGGTAGACTATATAATAGAACCAGCACTATGATCTCGTAATCACAATTGATCCCAACAAATTCCAAGTTCCAATTGGCTCGTCAGCATGTTGAATGTGAGATGCTCAGCGACGCTTCCGATGTCCGCCATCTTCAAGTAGAAAAATTTCTTCATCAAAAAAATCTTATTTGATGCCGAAGGTTTCTCGTACATCTTCGATAGGGCCATTATCAAGTCTTAGGTCATCTTCTCCCTGGAAATGTTAAACGCAATAATCGATGTCAAGGATAACAAATTGCCCCTAGGGCTTTCTGATCAAGGACCTCAAATTCATCGTCGGTCACCTCCTTCAGCTTTTAGGCCTTTTCATTGAGAGAAAGATATAGATTTTTCTGGTACAAGTGATCTTTGATTTGCATCTTTCAAAATCTGAAGTTCGCACCGTTGAACCTTTCAAGTCTGATCTTTCCTTCTTTTGTCATCAAGAATTGTAGCTCTGATACTAGTTGTTGAGGAATGAATTGAGAAGAAGATAGAACACAGATCAAATACACAATCAAAGAGACCATAATTTTACGAGGAGAGCCCAAATCAAAAAAATCACGGGGCCGCACGTAAATCCACTATATTATTAGAAAGATTATACGAGAAGAGAGAACATCACAATCACTTTATATTTACAATGGCATACACTCTTGACCCTAATGACATCACATCTCTTTTTAATGGAAAACTAGAGTTACAAGTTATGAAATCACGAAACTACCCTCGACGCATTCTCAAGTTTTACGGGTTACAAAACTTCCACAATAGACTGCTTTTCCTCTATGCATTTCTGAGGTGCTACTCTGAATTGCCGCTTCAGAGTGCTCCTCCGGAGTGATGCTTCAGAGTGCTCCTTTGGGATGATACCAAGCTGCTACTCCGAAGCGAAACTCTGACCTTACCCTTAACCTAAAACTCTGAACTCACCCAACCTTTTTACCATGAGTGCTTCACCCTCACTCTAAGATCTGCAAGAGATCATAATAATTTTGTTTCGAGGGCTTCACCCCTGAGCCCCCGGGAGGGGGCTCCCCGCCCCTTCCAACCCCCGCAGTGACCTAACCACACAGGTCGATCCGCATAATGACTCTGCATAGGATAATAAATCATCAAGACAATAATTAGACTCTACAACTTAACAAAGTTCCAACCTAAAATATACTTGAGAAACAGTGTTGCTATTCAACAAAATCTCTATGTGTTTGTTTGTACGAAAGAAAGTGAGATTCAACTTTTACCCTAAAAGTATTTGCTTTTTGCTGTTACAATAGGCGCTCTGCTATCAATTATTATACACAGCGAAATCTTAACAATATGTAATACTTATAAAAGAAAAACTATTGTATAGCTAACTAGCAATACCAACGCAAAAGAGTATAAATAACAACACAAAGATTTAATGAGGTTCAGCCCAAATTTGGCCTACGTCCACGAGGAGAGAACTTGAGAGAGTTTTATTAATAAACTTGGTATAAGAGATCTAATTTTTTTCTTGATTTTCACAAAAGTATGCACCTTTCCCTTGAATCTCATAAGATTACAAAAGCATGTATACCTTCTCTCTATGCACCATCACTTTTCTCTCTTTATTGGTTTCCTCTTCACCTTTCGTGTTTCATTATACTAGGTTACAATCCTTATTCATAGAGTCTTACAATATAAATCCTATTCAAACTATAAGATGATCTTGACCGTCGGATTCTTGAAGAACTAGATCAATGCTTGTAGGAGTTGATTTTCTTGATCTAGAAGATAGACCCTTTAAATTTTAAAAATGAATCATCACTGAATAGGAACTGATTCATATTCGTACTCCACCAGAAAAAGAACCTGAACGTGTTCGAAAATAAAACTAGAAGCTATTTTTGGCTTCTGGCTATTGACAGACCAGGTTGGGCTGTCGAAAGCACCCATTCGACAGGCTCAAAGGCGTGTCAAAAATCTGAGATCGACTTCTTCTCTGTATCTTGCTGTCGACAGGCACTGTCGACCGCACACTGCTGTCGACAAGCCTGTCAACCGTCACTTATTTTCTGAATTTGTTTCTTTTCTTAGTTTTTTTCCTTCAATTAAGTTGGATTTTCTTGGACTATCATTGCTTACTTGAAAATAAGGCAAATTTCCAACAATCTCCATCTTGACTTGCTTTTCAAGTCTTTAGCAAAATACCTTGAAAATTTTGAAATTGTACCTTGATTCTTTTCTTAATTGTAACCATACCGTGAACCCTTTAACTTTTGTCATATACAACATTTTTAACTTTGACCACAAATCTGTAACTTTTTTTTCATCAATCACGTTGTACATAACCTCGTCTGTGAGACATAATTAGATCATACTTGTCGCTTTTAAATCCAGCTCCTCCCAATCCTCATCTGACATGCTGACCTTTTTTACAAGGTCTTATGAAGATCCTGTTGCACCAACGCCTTCACCTTTTTTTATCATCGATCGAAGTTTATTTTTTCATTGAATTTCTTGACCTTGAACTTGCTCGCAGAAATGTCAAAATCTTCGATATATTGTCTTTTCATCAACCTTATGGCTCTGATACCAATTGTTGAGACAAACAATCAGGTTATGACACTGACTGTTATACATGCCCAAAACCATGATCGATGTTGCAGAACTGTGGTAATATGTAATACTTGCAAAAGAAAAATATTGCAGAGCAAACTAACAATACCAAGACAAAAGAGTAGAAATAATAACACGAGGATTTAACGTGATTTGGTTCAAACTTGGCCTACGTTCACAGGGAGAGAACTTGAGAGAGTTTTATTAATAAACTTGGTATAAGAAATCTAATCTTTCTTTTGATTCCTATAAGAGTATGCACCTTCATCTTGAATCCCACAAGATTACAAGAGTATACCTTTTTTAATGCACCATTACCTTCCTCTCTCTTTCTTGGCTTCCTTTTCACCTTTCATGTTTCAATATACTATGTTATAATCCTTATTTATAGAGTTTTATAATACAAATCTTATTCAAACTATGAGATGATCTTTACCGTCGGATGCTTAAAGAACTTGATCAATCCTTATAGGAGTTGATTTTCTTGATCTGGAAGAATTCCAGACCTTTCAATCTTTAGAAAAAAAATCCTTCAATGAAAGAAAAGAGAATATTTTGAAACAATCAAGGATAAATGTTGTTGCAACTACCCAAGTTCAGCTGTGCTTAGAGAAAATGCCATATTGCTTCTTCCAGCTTAGAGTTTAATTAAGTGTGGAAGGGGTAGCACACCTATTTTTTCCCTTCAAATGTTGTTTAAATGAAAGCCAAGTGAAAACTATATCACACGTAGATGAGATGATAGTTCATGCTTGGATTTCCATGCGAAACTTGATATGAAGTGCATCCAGTTGCATATGCCAAGAAAGGTAAGTTAGTAAGACAAACAATATAGTGGAGAGTATGTAGCATGCTGTAGAAATAAATCCTCCAAAAAATGGTATCCAGCAAAATTCAATATAATGGAAGCATCTATAGGTACTTTACACTGATAGATAATAAATGCACATTGTTGTAACAAATCGGCTGTATGATATCAATTATTACTCCTAGGTTGACGTTTGCGGAACTTGACAATATGATGATATTTGCAAAAAGAAAATTGTAGTAAAGCAAACTAGCAATACCTAAACAAAATAGTAATAAGAAATAATACGAGGATTTAACGTGGTTCAGCCCAAACTTGGCCTACGTCCACAGGGAGAGACCTTGAGAGAGATTTATTAATAAATTTGTTACAAAGAGATCTAACATTTCTCTTAATTCCACAAGAGTTCATCTTTCCATTGAATCTAAACATAGATTATAAGAGTATACCTTCTCTCTATACACTTTCACCTTCCTCCTATCTTTCTTAACTTTTTCTGATCTCCATTGTTTGAGTTTAATTTACAATGTTGGGTTACAACCTTTATTTATAAGATTTTATAACTCCTATTTGAACTATGAGATGATTTTGGTGCCATTGTCTGCTTGAAGAATCTTGATCAATCCTATTTGGAGTTGATCTTCTTGATCTAGAAGAATTTTAAATCCTTCAATCTTTTAAAAAAACTTTCATTGAATAGAGGATGAATCCCTATTCGTACTCCTCCAAAAAAGAAAACTAGTAAGCGCCCGAAAAGGAAACTGCTCCACCTTGATTTGCTTCTTTTGCTTCAAGCCAGTTCTTTTTCAACTCAATTGAATTTTCTTGGACCATCATCTCTTCTTGAAAATAAGACAAAATCCTAACAATCTCTACATTAACTTACTTTTCAAGCCTTTAGTAAAACACCTTGAAATTTTAGAGTACTACCTAAATTTTTTTCTTGGTTGTAACCATACCATGAATCCTTTAACAATTGCCCCCTCTCCCCAGGACCTTTGACGGATTTACTGGCATGGCTTAAGCCATCTTGAGTCTTGTCCGAATACACCTTTTCTCTTTCTCATAACACTTTGATTCGGTTCACGTCTCGTTGTAGTCTTCCTTGAAGCTCCACCTAGCGATGAGCTCCTTTTCAAGCTTAATCCAGAAACTCCACCTTGAAATGAGTTTTCTTCCTTCAGTTTGTATAACCCTTCATACTTCTTTCTTCCAGGATTGTCATGTCTCTTTGGCTAACTGTGGCGATGCCTTGTTGAACTTGGTTCAGACATCCTTCTTCGTCGAGCTTCCTTATGGATATTAAATTGTATCGTGCCTCAGAGACATACCGGATCGCCTCCAGAGCACGCACGATCTCATCTCTTTCTGTAACGTTGACTGTCTCAGTGTCAATGACCTCGCAAGCCGAGCCATCCACCATCTTGACAATCTCTTACTTCCTTGCAACCAGTAAGCTGTTGAACAGCTCCTTTGAGAACATACATGAATTGTACTATCCGAATCAAATATCTAGTTTTTACCTTGAGATGTATTATCTTCAACATAAGAAGACATTAATACTTTGGTGTCAACACTGCTTGCTACGTCTGCTGCGCAGCTTGCCCATTCTTTTTCAGTCACTCTTACTGATGCATGTAGTCATTCTTCAAATTACCTTCCCTGTGACAAAAGCGACATGCCTTTGACGAGCTCAGACTTTTCTTTCCTTCTCTTCCTTTCCTTCCCGTGACCACCAAACCTAATCCTTCCTGCTCCTTTTGATTTAGCATTTTTCTGATCTCATTAGATAAGAGAGTTGACGTGACCTCATCTAAGATGAAAGTTTTCTTACCATAGACAATGGTGGTGACGATATGATCATATAACTATGGAAGCGAACTGAGAAGTCAACACCTTGGCCTCCTTGTCGATCTTGACATCAACAGCTAGAAGCTAGCTACTGACCTTGTTGAAGAAATTTAAATGCTTCAACACCGCTGTCCCTTCCTTCATGTATAGCTTATATCATTATTTCTTGAGATCTTGCTTATTGGAGAGGTTTTTCATCATTTACAATATCTCTAACATTAACCACAATCCTGTAGTCGTTTCTTCATCCATCACGTTATACATAACCTCATATGTGAGACATAGTTGGGTTATGCTTGTCGCCTTTAAATCCATCTTCTCTCAATTTTCATTTGACATACTTGCAAGTTTTGTTAATTTTTCTTATAAGGTCTTGTGAAGACCCGGCTGCACCAGCAATGCCTTCACCCGTTTTTGCTATAAATTGAAGTTTTCTTTGCAATTGAATTTCTCGATCTCAAACTTTGTCATAAAACTTTCTATATTTGACATATTGCCTTTCGTCAATGTTTAGCTTTGATACAAATTATTGTAACAAATCAGCGCCTTTAATACCAATTGTTACTCTCAGGATCGATGTTTGCGGAACTTAGCAATATGATGATACTTGCAAAAAAAATTGTTGTAAAGTAAACTAGCAATACTTAGACAAAGAGTAATAAGAATAACACACGAAGATTTAACGTGGTTAAGCCCAAACTTAGCCTACGTCCACAAGGAGAGAACTTGAGAGAGCTTTATTAATAAACTTGATACAAAAAGATCTAACCTTCATCTTGATATCACAAGAGTATCCACCTTCTTCTTGAATTTAGACCTAAATTACAAGAGTATATCTTCTCTCTATGTACATCTATTTTGCTTCTCTCTTTCTTGGCTTCTTCTGATCTCCTTTATTTGAGATTGATTTATAATGCTGGGTTACAACCTTTATTTATAGGATTTTACAATATAACTCTCTATTTAGAGTATGAGATAATATTGGTCATTGGATACTTGAAGAATCTTGATCAATCCTATTTAGAGTTGATCTCCTTGATCTAGAAAAATTCTAAATTTTTCAATCTTTAGAAATAAACTTTCATTAAATAGAATATGAATTCTATTTGTACTCCTCTAGAAAAGAAAACTCGTAAGCGCCTGAAAAGAAAACTGCTCCACCTTAATTTGTTTCTTCTGCTTCAAGTCATCGCTTCTCCAACTCAATTGAATTTTCTTAAATCATCATCTCTTCTTATAAATAAGACAAAATCTTAACACACATATACGTCAATGTAATAATAGTAAGAAAATACATCACTAAAATATGCAAAAAAACAAAATAACTAGGGAAATATACTTCAGCCACTTGGTACACAAGTAAGAGAAGCCTAAAAATTAACAACGGCCATCTGATTTTTGTGTGATTAAGGACGATGACTACATCAAGGGGAATATTATTAAGTGTATCAAATAACAAATAACTACTTATCATCTGGGATTATACTTGATTAACTTTGTGATTGTTATTATAGTATATTACTATCATGATATGATCATATATCATGGCATAACAAAAACCCGCAACCAAGAGTACAATTAAGCAATGAAAACGCATAAATGAGCTCATGAGTATTAGCTATCCTCAATGCATACCTGCGGTTCGAGGTCTGTCAAGGTGTGTGCTCTTTCGGCAAATGAGTAACTTTCATATCGTTCAAGAATCTTTTCCATGCTGAAAAAGAAAGTTGCATTCAACAGTGTTTGCAAGATACATCTTAAAAAACTTCGACTTCAGTATTCAAGAACAAACATAATTAAGTGCATGCTTTTAATTTGCACAGAAACAAACACAGGAAGTTCCTAGAGAAATCGCAAGGATCGAAGAATATATATTCATGTTTCAACCTTTTCCTCTAGTAACTGCAATATAGATCCCGGAAACAAATGAGATAATTAACTTTCTGGAGGAAATTCAAAAACTTAAAGAACGAAAGTTGTGAATCCAGCTCATTTATAAATAAATTAAATATAAATCCTGCTCTGCAGCTAACAGCCTCGAAGCCCCATAACACACGATCAAGTAGCAAGAAACACTAGATTAAGCTGCAGGGTTCCATCATGATCGTTGCCTTGGACAGTGGAAGGACCCATTCTTTTAACTTGTTCATCTTTGACTGGTAGCAAAATTCGATGGGTATTGTCCGTCAGTCAACCTCGAGAGGAGCACCGACTGTACCTAAAGGACTGTAGGACTGAATTACCAAAAGACTTGCTAGCCAGCTCGCTGATGGCTGGAAGCTCAAATTCAGAGGATATTTTGTTGGAGTCTCATGGTTGAGAACAACACCAGAGAATGGTCATCAATTATAAGAGTCAAGCAAATAAAAAAATGAAAGTAAGAATACACGAATTTAACGAGATTTGACAATTGCCTACATTCTCGAGATAGAAATGGAAGGTTGTCACACCATAGGCCCGTATTGCATTACCTTCATCAACTAGTCCGACGGTGAAAAAAGAATTCAGATGCGAAGATTTGTGTAGCCCATGCGTGTGGCAATCGGCCTAAAGGAAGGTTGTCATTACGGTCGGATCATTACATATATTATATGGTCGATATAGATATTTAAACTTTGGGACCAATCCTATAAAGGGACTGTCGGCCCAAAGAAGGTTGTTCTCCTACATAGGATTTAGACTTTAGAGTATCTATATTGGGCCAGTACAGCGTTGGCATATAAAGTACAACTTATTCTGAAAGTTTGGCCGGCAGCTCTATTGGTTAAACTAGTTGAATTTTCTAAAATTTAATTTTTTTTTTATGGCTATTACAGTAGAATTTGTTAAATGCAATGTTATTGATGAGAAATTGTACGCTTATGTAGTCTAAATTGAATGGTATAAACTTTAAGAAGTGATAAAATCACGTAAAAGATCGTTCTTGGATTCATGAATCTAGACTACACCTTAAGGACTGATGAACCCCTACTATCACTAACAAAATTCAGTTACAGAAAAGGTGAATTATGATAAGTAGGAGAGGTCCAATAGAATGTGTCTACTGGTCATAAAATATTCTATTCCTATGACTGTTAAGGATTTTATGCCTGATAAAGATAGTGCTAAGAGTTTCTTACTGAAGTTACTGACCGATTTATTAAATCGGATAAATTTGAGGCCAGCACGCATCTTATCAAGCTGATAAATATGCACTACAACGGCAAAGAAAGCATAAAGTACGTTATGGAAATGTCAAATCTTGTTTATAAACTAAATACACTGAAATTGGAGCTCTCTGAAGAGACTCTGTGCACTTCATTCTAATTTCTTTTCTTATAAAGTATAACCCTTTTTCAAAATTATTTATAATGCTCAAAGGAAAAAGTGGAGTCTCACTGAGCTCATTAGTCATTGTATCAGGAAAGAAAAGAGATTGAAATAAAAAAGGCTAAAAGTGCTCATTTAGCATCCAGGCTAATGCTTCTAATAAGAAAAGAAAAGTGAAAATAAAGGGAGGAACATAAACACTACTACAGTTGCTGATCCTAAGTGGCGAAAGTGCAAGAGAAGAAGTTTAAGATCATTGCATGCTTCTTCTCCAAGAAAGTAAGCCACCTCAAGCATGATTGCATAAAATATTAGAAATGGCCAATTAAGAAGGGTATATCTCATATTTATATTTGTTTTAATATTAATTTAGCTTTAGCGCCACGCCATAAATGTTGGATAAATAATTCACATAAGTGATTCAATGCGAAACATCCAAACCTAAAGGAGGCCCAACCCAGCTGAGCAATACGTATACATAGGTGATGGTTGCAGTTGAAGCTGTTGGTGTTTGTAGGTTTAAATTAGATTCTAGTTTTTTAGTTTAGACTCGGATGAGACTTAATATGTACCATCCTTTTAGGCGGAATCGTATTTCTATTTCATTGTTAGACAGATCTGTTTTTACTGTCACTCTCGATAATAAAATGATTAGTCTACTTTTTAAATATAAAGTTATTGGTATTAGAATTCTAATTGATGGCTATATAGATTGAAACTTCATGCTTCAGATACTGAATCGTTATATGTGATAGCCTAGGCACTAAGCAAACATTAATTAAAGAAACATTAGGAAGTTTGGTGCTTAAAGGAGTTCAAGAGTCTGAGATTAGTGTATATAGACATTTGTGACCCATTCTCTACAGCTTCCTAGAATGGCCACATATACATCATCACTTTTAACTTGTTATGAGTACCTATACTTGTTACATGAGAAATCTCAATCGCTGGACATGTTTAAAATCTATAAAGCTAACTTGAAAATCAACTGAATAAAAAGATTAAAGCCGTTAGATCTGATCATGGTGGTGAGTACTATGACAGATACGATGGATCAGGTAGATGTCCATAACTATTTGCCAATTTCTGGAAAAATGTGACATTCTCGCTTAGTACACCATGCTGGGACACTTCGTCAGAATGGTGTTGCTGAGAGATAAAATCACACACTAAAGGACATAATTAGGAGTATGATAGCCCACACTACTCTACCAGAGTCATTATGAAGTGAAGCCTTATAGACAGTTGTCTACCTACTTAATAGAATACCTAGAAAAACAGTAACTAAAATCTTATATGAATTATGGACTGAAAAATCTCCCAGCATTCAGCATCTTCATGTTTGGGGTTGTCCACCAGAAGTTCGGCCATATATGCCACATGAGAAGTTGAATTTAAGGACAGTTAGTTGTTTCTTCGTAAGATATTCTAAGAGGTATAAGGGCTTTAGGTTTTACTATCCTCCCCTAAGAATATAATAAAGACGGATAATACTAAATTTATTGAGAAAATTCAGAAAGTGGAGTCAACTACATAAAAATTTCACATGTGAGGAAGAACAAATTGTTATGCCCATGACAATTGTTTCAAATGATGAAATAGTTATTCTACCCCAGCTGAAAATACAGTTGTACCCTTATAAAGTACAGATATAATTCATCCTAAAGTAGATCCTGTTGATGAGGTAGAACCTGAAAATCCTCAACCACAAGTGCCTAGGAGATCAACTAGGAAGAGGAGATCAGTCATTACAAATGACTATATAGTTTATCTTCAAGAGCATGAGTTGATGACCTTACATCCTTGAATGAGGCAAAACTCAGTATTCACTTCACTAAATGGTCACATTCCATGAATGATGAGTTAAAATCCATTAAGAACAATGATGATTAAGATTTAGTAGAGTTACCTAAAGGTAAAAAACCGATTGGTTATAAATGAGTGTTCAGACCCAATCGGGATTCCAAAGGCTACGTCAAAAGGTATAAAGTACGTCTTGTCGCAAAGGGATTCACTCAAAAGAGAGGGCATTAACTATAAGGAGATTTTCTTCCTGATTTTCATGAAGGATTCTTTTAGGATTATCATGGCACTGGTGGCTCACTTTGACCTGAAGTTACACCAAATGGATGTTAAGACAGCCTTTCTTAATGGTCACATTAAGGAAGAAATTTATATGGTGCAACCAAAAGTTTTGAAGTTAAAAATATAACATCTAGTTTGTAGATTATAAAAATTCATTTATGCTTTAAAGCAAGCATCCCGTCAATGGTGTTTGAAATTAGATCAAGTAATATCCAGTTTTGATTTTAAGAAAAATGTAGCTGATCAATGTATTTACCACAAATTTAGAGGGAGTAAATTTATATTTCTTGTGCTATATGTAGATGACATTCTATTAGCAAGTAACGATATAGATTTTCTACTTGAGACTAAGAGTTTTCGCTTAAAGAATTTTGAGATAAAAGAACTTTTAGACACTTCTTTTGTGATATGCACCCAGATTCAACGTAAGAAGACATGTGGAATATTAGGTTTATCACAAAAAGCCTATATCGATAAGGTGCTAGATAGATGTGAGATGAAGAATTACTCTATGGGAGATAAGTTGAGTTTACTCCAGTATCTCAAGAACGACCTACAGAACGAGCAAATGAAAGAATTTCATATGTATTGACAGTTGAAATCTGATGTATGCTCAAACTTGTACCCGTCCAGACATAGCATATATCGTTGAGAAACTTAGCAGATACTTGATTAATCCTGAAATTGATCACTAAAAGACTGCCAAGAAAGTAATATGATATCTACAGAAAACTACATGAAATTTGATCAGTTGCAGCTGATTGAATACACAAATTTAGATTATGCTGGATGTATCGACAATAGGAAGTCTACTTTAGTTTATTTTTTTGATTACAGAAAGATGGTGGACTTAGTCGAGAGGCCATTATAGCTATGCTGTGATAATAAGAGATATAGAGCTCTACTGCAAAAATAACAAGAGTTTAGCAAAGTCGAAGCATATCGCCATCAAGTTTCTTGTCATCAAGGATAAAATTCAGAATCATATTATGTCTGTTGATAGTGTTAGTACTATTTTTAACATTGCAGATCCACTCATTAAAAGACTTTCACCTAAAGTCTTCTTAGAGTATATTGCTCATATGGGGATGGCTAGTCATGATAATATCATGGTTTAGTGGGAGTGGATAATTTTATGTAACAGACATTATTTTTAAGTGCATTTTATGTATATTTGTTGATTCTGATAATAAAATATAACTGCTTTCTTTAAATTCTTTTTTGAATTTAATTTGCGCATTTGAGTTTGTTAGCAGTTAGACTCATTAGAGTTATAAAGTTAGACTCGTTGGAGTCATAAAGTTAGACTCGTTGGAGTCATAAAGTGAACCAGTTGGAATTATATCTTATTTGATCAGAGGACATTTTCATGTCACACATCCACATTTGATCTATGTCATTAATGCTGGCCCAAAGACCCATCACTCTAATTTTGATGATGATTAACTCATGTAGTTATAGTACTAATGATCCTGTGCTTATTTAGTTTCAGATATTTGATCAAGATCTTAGTCGGTATTTAGCTTCAACAAAGGATTCAAAGTCAAGTTTTGAAGCTGACACATGATGACTCAAGAGCTCGTGCATCAAGATCGCATTAGCACTCACTTGAAGTTAAGCTCATTTGGATTGTGTTTGGATCGAGTCGTCTTGAAGATTAAGATCGACAAGAAGACCTCATTTTCTTTTAGTTAGAATTTTATTTTAGGATATAATGTAAAGGATAGATTAGTTGTGGATTGCTCAAGCTTATACACTCACACAAAACTTTGATTTTTAGAAAATACGGTTTTGATTTTTTTAATTTTTTATCTCAAAAACTAGTTTACATGTTTATAATATGTGTTGATTTTTCAAATACTTATTTTTGTGGGATTTAGGGAGATTTTATGATATTTAAAATGTATTTAAAAAGATCTTTAATAACCCTGAAAAATGTATTTTTGGGCTGCTGGCGGTCGACTGACCGGTCGACCGAAGGCTGAGTCAGTCGACCGAGCGGTCGATCAACATGCACAAGACCATGTGATTTGGGCTCGGTCGACCGACCAATCGACCGCAGTACAAATTGCCGACCGATAGGTCGACCGACTGAGTTTGCAGAGCCCTCGGGTTTTCTTGGTCGATCGGGCAGCCGACCGTTCTGCTGATCTGCTCGTCACCCTTATAGATTTCTTATCATAACTTTTCATTCTTATATTCAATCAATATGATTTAAATTGTATTTCAAAGATAACTTTTAGGACTACATTTTTTATTGAAAAATCATTTTCTGATTCAAATATTAAAGATGTCAAATATTGGGTTGAAATCTATTATTGTTCTAAAAATAGTTTACAGTTTTTGATTTGACACCTTTCAGTATTTTATTGATAACTTTCTACTTCGAAAAGATATTGAGTTGATTTATGTTGCATTAGAAAGAAAGCTAAAAAATTTACAAATTATTTCTTTATTTCTAAATTCTGACATTTTAGGCCTCAAAACTGTGCTCAAAATTAACCAACAGACTGCCAGATTGGCAGTAATGGCTAGCTCCTTTCAAAATTGTTTTAAAACATATTTCTTTTAAAACGAAGAAAGTTGAATGTTTAAGGTCAATTTCTTCCTCTTTAAACCTGGTAAAACGATTCTAAAAGTGTTTTTCTAAGGCCTATATAAAAAGTCATTGGGATTGAATATTTCACAACAACAAATTCTATTGAAAATCTAGATTTTGCTTTCAAAGAGAAAAAGTTTCAAGTTTGCTTTTGTGCTCTTATATTCAAAGTTTAAAATCTCTCTTTCTGATTTTCACTCTTACTTACATCCTTGAGCTTCAAGTTTACATTTTACTTTACAGGGTTTTTGTAAGAGAGTTGCAAAGAGTGTTTGTGATCTTCTTGATCACCAAGATTTTCAAGAGTTATTCTTCCATCTTTTCAAGGTTTTTGCAGCAAGTTTAAAAGAAGTTTTTTTGAGCCTAAATCTCTCTTTTTTATTTGTTTCTAAAGTGTAGGAAAAATCAAAGAAAAGGAAGTCTTTGGGAAATTAGTTTCGATCTTTATTTACATATCTATTTAGTATTTTTTTCCAACTGTTTTTCTTTGTTATTTTCTTTTTCAAACACTTTGTTTTCTCACACTTGATCTATCATCTCTAATCCTATCTATAAGATCTTGTTTTTGTGAGGAATATTGTTTGTGGTCTATTGTGATCACCAAATGTTTGTGATCATTAGATCACCAAGATAATAATCTTTTCTTTATTTTGACTTTGTGTCTATCCCTCTTGTGTAGAGGTGATTGTGTTTGAGAAAGGAGTAGTGTACTCTCAGTGTAGATTTATAATTCCTCAGTGGAGGTCCCTTTGTGGAAGGTCCTGAGTGGACAGTGGAAATCCTTCTGTGTGAAGACAGGGATGTAGAGTAGTGGCTCGAACCTCAAAACATATTTTATTGTTTGTATTGATCCACTATCTCTCAACTCTATCTCTTATATCTTGCATTGCTTTATATTGCACATACTCATATGCTAGATTTAGTTTCTGTATGCCCACACTTGTGTTGAACCAAGAGAGCTTCATATACCACCTCAACTCTTAATTTAGAGAAATCTCGAGGAGTAGTTCCAGAGCCCTTTACGAAAAATTGGGGTTCGCTCTTGGTTACGCATAGTGTGTTGCAATTGAGTTTTAAATTTCACATCATTTGTCTTAGATTAGCTAGTATACCTATTCACCCCACTCTAGGTGTATTTCAGTTGAGGGTTCTGAAACTTGTGATGTAGAAGGTCCTACCTCGATTATACAGAAGGTAACAACCACCATGTTCAGTAGCAGGACACTTAATGGACCAGATTGTTTTGAAACGTTGTTTGTTGGCGGTAAAAATTTTGACATCATAAAGTTATGCATAATATCTATTTAGTACGACTTGCTTGACCCAAGTGGGAGATTGTTGACTTATTAAGTTTTAAAATCTAATTTAATTTAAACTTAATCAAGTCAATTGGATATTTTCACCCGCCCACTTTAACCTATGTGGTTTGACCAAACAAAGAATTGATCAAGCCTAAATAGTTTGGGTCTAAACATGTTTTCAATTACATTTAGCCACGAGTGTATTTAAACTAAAATGTGGGGCTCATTTACACATGTGGAATTCGTGTTATCAATTAAGGGCCTAGATCTATGAAGAGTTGAACTAGAATTACTTGATGCTATATATGTCATGGGTAGGGTTCCCTCTCCATCACAATGGCCTAATCTCTCTTGAAGGTTCTCATCTCCTCTAAGGATCAAGAAGAGAACTTGGTGGTTAGAGAGAAGAATCCTTCCCCTCAATTCCGATGTCCTCGAGATCGTGTAACCTTCGGCGTCCCTTCCGTGATCAGGTGTGCCTAAAACCTTCCTTCCCTTTGATCTTGATATAGAGGCTATTTCATATACGAGATCTTATTTGAACAATTATTAGGGGTTTGTTTGGTTGTCGTAATTGGCCGTAATTCGTAAGTCATAATTGGTAAACTATTTTACAGTTGTAAATGAATTATAAGCATTTAAGTTTTACTGTGTTTAGTTGGTAATAAAATGGAAAGTGGGAAAGTGTATGTGTTTTACGGTATTTGATTGATATAATGTGTACGCCGTAAGTAAAAAAGTTGATCACAAAATTAACTATTTGGTGATTTAAAAAATTTAAATATTGAAAAAAAATACTAAAAATACTAAATATTAAAAATTAATATTAATATAAAAAATAATACAAATTTTCATGATCACATAATTAACAGTAAGTGAGTGATAATTGGGTTGCAAGTGAGTGATAATTGGGTTGCGTAAGTCTTTTACGAATTATGGTTCATACAAACAATGTAGTTGTAATTGAGCTGTAAGTCATTAATGAATTACGGTCTCTTGCGACTTATTATCAGCAGCCCCTAAATGTAACACAGTCATCATATAATAAAGGGAATAAAAAGAACATGAGATGAAACCCTAGTTTTATGAGAGAGAGCGAGAGAGTGAAAGTGTGTTTAAATGCAGAATAAAAAAACAATATAAAAAAAAAAAAAAAAAAAAACCGACCGTGATTCTACACCGCACGAGCTCCACGTACTAAATAAACTTTTTTAATATATAAAAAAAGTAAAATGAAAACGCAGTGCAGTGCAGCTGCGCGGTGCACTACACTACACCCATAATTAGAAACTAAAAGAGAGAGAACTGTTGACCATGCATATATCCATCAATATTCCAAAAACAAAACTTTCTATTTTTAGCCGATGTTCAACCAAAATCGACAATCAAAGTAGATGAGATTAATTACCTCGAGTCGGTGGAGTACTCATAGAGCTTCCCTTTCGTTGAGAAGACGATGAGGGCGACGTCGGCGTCGCAGAGCACGGAGATCTCGTGCGCCTTCTTGAGCAACCCCGATCGCCGCTTGGAGAAGGTGACCTGCCGATTGATCTTGTTCTCGATCCGCTTCAGCTGCACCCCCCCCTCCCCATTCCCCCTCAACAAACCCTAGAGAAGAATGAATGAAGATTTGAGTTCATTTTGATTTAGTAATTTTCCGCAGCGGTTGTTGGGATTGTTTTTGTGTAAGGGGGCAAGGGGGCACAGATGAGAAGAAGCAACAGAGAAGGCGGTTTCGACAAACTCGGGTGGTTTCTGGATTCACGTTGTCGAGTTCTCATTGGTCCTGATCGCGGGGCCGTTACAGTGTTCCATTCCCTGTCCCGTTCAGAACAGCGTCGACCTTTTTGACCGAATAAAACCCGTTAGAGTTTCTTCAGTGTTAT